>JAFREQ010000238.1:0-145940 GCA_025331565.1 Holacanthus passer | reverse complement strand
ACGATGCCACTTGTAGACGTAAAGATAAACAAGATGGAGCGAGGAAAGTCGCAGATGAGACTCCACTCCACTGTGTGGAGTTGGCGGACGGCACCCTGTGCAGCGGTGTCACTCAACATAAGGGGAATGCAGAGGTGTTCCTGGTGGACAGTACGACACACTTACGTGCCTGCTGTTCACAGTGTATTGGGAAAAGTTTAAACTGTTCTATGCAAGTTCAAAAACATTTTTGTCATTCTTTTAATAATCAAAATTCCTGCTTTACATCTACATTTGTTTACAAAACAAATTGCCTTAGTATAATTTTTCTATACTTTATTGTTCGTCTGAAACATGTGCTTTAGGTAAATCAATTTGAATGCCTGCTATTGACGACGCAATAAAACATCCCTCGTTTAAAAAGTAATTAATACTCTGAGTAGTTTTTGAGAAGAGTACTTCGTACCTTTGTGTAAGTATTTTTTAACACCAGTGCTTTTACTTGTACTTGAGTACAATTTAAGCAATGTAACAGTGTGTAATGTTTAGTATTCTTTCCACCTCTGCATATATATACTTGTTTAATCTCAGTTTTAATTAAGTTCTGTTTTATGTGTCTGTATTATATTATTTTATTAAAATTTCCTCCCTGTCTTCCCCTTTGCTGTTTTAAATATATTTTATTTCAATATTGATTGTATATCCTTGTTGTAAGCTTACCGTGTTGTCTTATTTAGATAGTTTGAAGCACCTTGACTTCATGTTTTAAAATGTTCTATACAAAGACAGTGATTATTACTATTATTATTATTACTGAATAATAATACAAATCAAAAAATAAAGGAGTTTGGTATTTTCTTGACCCTAAAAATTGTCTTTGCCTGTCTGTGTGTGTAACCCTGCCCACTGCACACGGTGCACAATTGCCATTCCATTGCACTCAGAATAGTTGTCTTAGAACCCATAAAGTCACTCTGCAGTTATTCTGGTGATTTATTAACTATGGCAAACTGAACACTTGGCGCTAATATGCAACAATGACAGAATAATTGTTGAAAACATAAATTAACTTCCACATCAAAGCAAATAAATAAATCTGCATTTATCTATAAAAGTTAAGTCTCCCCCATTGAAGTAGATGTTCAGTTGAGTCCGTATCAACTTGTATTTTGTCAGTCGACTCAATACATTTAGTTTTTTTGTCTGGGTGCACGGAGCAACATGGCAGACTGTAAAGTTGACAAACTGTGTCACAAACAGTGACGTGCAGTCAGGGGAGGCACGTGAGGCAGTGCTTCACCTGTTATCATGACAAGTAAAATACTAACAATGATAAGAGAAAATCAATTTGTCCACTTGACTGTTCTACAAATTTGTTTTCTGTATGATTTCAACATTTCTATGGTCAAAATCACTAATACAAAATACAATACATGATGAGGCAGCGATGAACTGTGCTACACACACTGACTGACGCAGGCAGCTGGCGCATGCCCATTGCTGTCTCTCTTTATATCGCAAATATACATGTTTGATTACACATGTACTACACATGCTGACATTCCACAGTCCGTCTAATATATTTAATGAATGTGTGTGACATATTTAGTCTTTCTGATTGGCCATAAATGCGCAGTGAAAATGCACAGGGTGAGGCAGAAAGTACCGTGCCGCACTGATAGGGGGCAGTGCTGAGCCCCATTGGCACAATGGGGAACAGGTGCATGTCGACAACCAGACTTTTAAAAATGAAAGCAAAGGGACGATTTTTACAACAGAGTGATGGAGATATTCTTGGAGAAGGATAGGCACATGGACTTCATATACAAATAAAGGTAAGACCATACATGATTTTCAATTTTAATAACAAAAGGAGAAATCAGCCAAAAAAAAAATTAATTTAAAAAAAATCGAATTTGACCTTATATTAAATATTCTTCTGTTTTTCTTGCTATCTTATTGTTGATCAGTGTGGAATTGATGAAAGCATAATTAAAAGCTTTTAAAACAACTAAATGTTTCAATTAAGGTCAAAATTGAAATATAAGCTTCTATTTTGGGTTCATATATTTTTACATCCAACTCCAGAGGAGTCAGTGCCTCACCAGTCATGAACCTCACCACATGTAACTGGTCACAAAATGACCATAAACTACAAATCTAACTGTGATGAAAGTAGTATTATCACAATACCATAATTCTAAACTTCAATACCATATTTGTATAAAAAAAAGGTAAAGATAAAAAAAGATTCTTGATAACACCATGGCAGAAAGAAAAAAATTCTACGCACATAAAAAAGGCGCTCGTGTTACATGTGAAAATATTCTGGCTCTACATGCTGTTTTCCACTGCTTCTCTGATGTCTGGCCTACCTCTTGCTCCTCTCCCAATATTTTCACATCTAGCTCTGGGAATTAAGGGTTTATTTTGACTGAATCAGAGTTGGTGATTGTTAGAACAGTGGAATGATGAACCAAGACAGTGCTGGTGAGTTTTGTTTCTGTTGAGTTTGAATGTTTTCTGTGTTTTACAGTGATAAAATTGTTAAACGATAAAATTGCTGTTTCTGTAAATGTAGTCTGGTGGCTTTGATGAGCGCAATATAACCACTGTTTCTGGTTTAACAAAAACTATCTTACTCTAACAAAAAGATCTATCTCTGTATCCTTTCCATGATGTTACAAGACAGAAGTTTTAAGTTAGTCTTTGTTCAATTAGTAAAATCAGTTCAATTAAACTGAAGTGCTAACAAACTGAATGAGTTCACATTGTTTTTAGTAGAAACTGAGATATGCTGAATTCATCATTCAGTTCTTGTGAGCTAAATAAACATGAGTGCGAACTGGTCATTTTTATTTGGATACAATCCCAATTAAGCCTCACAAATCTGCAAATGCACTACACAAGCCTGGAGAATACTGAACTAGAGTACTCATTAACCAGCATGGCCCATTTCATAATCATTCATATTATATCATTGGATTTTAACTAAGGGTACATTCACGTGTAAGCATTAATGTTGCAGCTGGTAAGGGTGGAACTAATTTGTACCACTTGGTGTACTGCTTAGTAGATTAATCAAGTATGACTGCTAGTAAGACCCCGGACTCAGTGAGTTGCTACAACCCTCCCATTCGTTAAATGAGCAAAGATTAAATTGGGCAGAAAAAATGAAGACAAGAAAAGCTATTTGGCTAAAGAACAAACAGTAGATAGTTACAGAAGTCTGTTTCTATTTAGATTATATACATATCTCATTTTAACTTCATGAACAAAATCATGAACACATACAGTAATCAACATGAATAATGTTGTAGCTGTGGTAGGTGCTGTGTTCCAATTTGCAGTTCTGTATCTGAAAACCTTGTCAATCCTTATCTCCTCCGAGACTCATTTCAGGGATTGGAAGGTCCTTGTTGATAGCAGACTTGAATGGTTTTCCACATCATAGGCTGGAGGATGGAGGAGCAAGGACTAATGGAAAGCATCTAATGTCTCTGGACGAGATCAGACAAGACAGTACTGACTAATATGGAAAGAGATTTGCAAAAATTCTGATATGAAGATATAAAAGACTGTAAGACAGTCTCCATGTCTCTAAAAAGTCAAACTTAAAGTTAAATGAAGATTTGGAGGCTCCAAAACTGGACACCCTGTGGATTATCCAAGTAATAAAGATTACAAACAGTCTTGATAAATCATGAAATTAACCTTATGATTTCCACCTGTTGACCAAGTGAGGGCTCAGTTTGAACCAACTATAGTGTATCTCACTGTCAGTTGTATCAAAAGTTATACTCCTAAGGAGCAAAATGAACTAATATTCTTGGTTGTAGCCCCTCCTTGTTGCTATGGTAATCTCAGTAATGTATGTAGCATGTTGTGTCAGACAGTGGGAAAGAAGTTGTAAAGGTGTACTATTACTATTGTAAATAGTTGCCTGTGTAATTTATTGGTTTGATGCTTCTCTAAATAATTTACATTCAGGAGGAGGTAAGGAGTCGTACCAGCCAGATATCCAGGAAGGCAATGGAAGGACACTGGCAACTGAGGAATCAAAGCAGATTAGCAGGCTTTGTTTGGCTGGATGATTTTGTCTGACCTGTAGACCTTCAGCTGTCATATGGGAGGAGGTGGTGTATAAAGGAGGGGGCTCTATCAGATTGATGCTATGGTGCCAAATTGGAAAGCAAACAGCGCTGTCTTTTGATCCCAGCAGATGGCCCTTCCTCTGGCTCTGTACTGATCATTTCTATCATATGAAATTAGGTTTTGCTCCTTTACATACAGTATAGGTGGTAGTCAGATATAAACATTTAAAAGCCATGTGCCTCTTTTCAGTGATTATGATCCAGAAACATTGACATGAATGGTCTCAAAGCAGCACATAGAATGCACTGATGTTCACCGTGATTGTCTCATTTTTCTTTAAATTGATATTTATGCCATCAGAATAATTTTAAAAATGCTGTAACCCTAAGAATTATACATAGGATCTTCATTTAGCAAATATTTTGCTGTCCATTATCTGATGGATTGTTTTTGCAGTCCATTTTTATTTGCCCCAAACTGCCAATGTGCTGTCGAATGTTAGCTTTAGTTAGAGTTTGTGCACCTCTCTACCTGCTATTTTGGTTCATGTATGTGCAATGACACAAAAGCAGTGGAGCTAAATGAAGCCTGTTTGATGAAACATGGCCACTGAGCCAGCTGGCTAACCCAGTGGTACCGGCCAGCTTCGGCACCGGTTTTGGTACTTTAATAAGCCAGCATAACATTATATGTCAACATTTCAGCCGATCAGTCAGTTTCTGGGGTATAATGAACTTAAAATTTCTGTTTTAGCAAAAATATAAATATAAATAATAACATTTGAGTTCATGGACCATCAAATTTTATGTTACTGTTTAGCTTCAATAACCAACTCCAGCTTAACCAATAACAACATCTGGGTTAACTTTATTTCTGGAAACAGTCAGAAATGAGATGTTAATATTTTGAAATTACAAAAACTTTATTGGGGTCAAATGTAATTGACTCCCTTTTGGAGCCTGCCCCTAGTGTTAATTCGAGGAACTGCAGCTTTTGTCACTTCCATGTTGGCTTCATTTTTCAGCAATGGAGGTTGCTACTTGGTGTAGAGGCATGTGTGGTTATTCTGATTGGTGGACACACACTCTACGTCCTGAGGCACAGCCGCCCATGTAGGATACATACAGTATAAAGCTGCTGTGGATACATATTGTAAGAATCACACTTATTCATTTATAGATCAATACAGACTTCTTTATTGATGTTCCTGCTTTGGCCCAAATTGATATTCAGTTTGCTGTTGTTGATAAAATCACCAAAATGGCAGCAAAGTGACTTTACTGATTCTTAGACAACTGTTCTCAGTGCAACTTCTAACAGTATTGCACCAGTGCACCATGTGCTCTGTACTGGGAAATAAAATACCACACAGATGGGCAAAGACAATTTTAAGGCCAAGAAAATCAAGGTCAAGGGGGACAGGGATCCAATCCTGGGAAAAACATAGAATTGTCCCCCTGTATTCATATCATTGTAAACTTTTTTTTAATCATAATGTGATATGCATTAAATACATATTGTAGATACAAAATAATGCAGTTCAGCATTTTTAAAGATCCGAGCCCCCCTTTAATATGCCTCACAGTGGTTTAGTCCACTGCCAACCAACCCCCTAGTTACAATTTATAATTGAAGTTCAAAAAATATTGTGCATATAAATACTTTTGAAGAAAATTTTAACTTATTTTGAGTTTTATGTCCAAATCTATCAATACAAAATACGATTATAATGCAAATTCATAATGAAACTATCTTCATGATATTTTTCAAAGAGATTTTGTTAGACGAGATCACACCAGTCTTGAGTATTTAGGAAAATTGTATCCATATATGGTGTACCGTTGCCATCCATTGGCAATTGCTGGTATTGCTAGTTAATTTCAATTCAAAGAACTTTATTTATCCCCGTGGGGCAATTTAAGGTACGAAGAGCTGTGGAGCCAAACAAAGCAACAAAAGTAAAGCAAATAAAAAGCAAAAGCAAGGCGATGGCAGCTTTAAAAAAGTGGCAGTGCAATGCAATAAATGTTGTGAATATTGTGACCATTTCAAAACAGTAAACAAATACTGAATATTAATCAGACAGTAAGCAAATACTGAATGAGATAGTAAGGTACCAGTGATATGTGCATTGTTCAGAGTTCACAGCTTGAAAGAGTCAGATTTGGTGGGGGGTGTATGTGTTGGGCAGGGAGGGGTGGGGGCAAGTGTGAATGTGAATGTTTGTGTATGTGTGTGTCTGGGGGGCATGTGTGAATGTGAGTGTGCTTTGTGTATGCGTGCGTGAAAAACAAAAGAATATTTAATATAAGGTCAAATTCGATTTTTAAAATTTAAATGTTTTTTTGACTGATCTCTCTTTTTTTAATTAAAATTGAAAATCATGTATGGTCTTACCTTTATTTGTATATGAAGTCCATGTGCCTATCCTTCTCCAAGAATATCTCCGTCACTCTGTTGTAAAAATCGTCCCTTTGCTTTCATTTTTAAAAGTCTGGTTGTCGACATGCACCTGTTCCCCATTGTGCCTATGGGGCTCAGCACTGCACCCTATCAGTGCGGCACGGTACTTTCTGCCTCACCCTGTGCATTTTCACTGCGCATTTATGGCCAATCAGAAAGACTAAATATGTCACACACATTCATTAAATATATTAGACAGACTGTGGAATGTCAGCATGTGTAGTACATGTGTAATCAAACATGTATCTTGGCGATATAAAGAGAGACAGCAATGGGCATGCGCCAACTGCCTGCGTCAGTCAGTGTGTGTAGCACAGCTCATCGCTGCCTCACCTCGCCCTTCTCCCATGTATTTGAACAGGAAATGCAATTTTGACCATAGAAATGTTGAAATCATACAGAAAACAAATTCATAGAACAGCCAAGTGGACAAATTGATTTTCTCTTATCACTGTTAGTATTTTACTTGTCATGATAACAGGTGAGGTACTGCCTCCCCTGCACGTCACTGATGCTCTCTATGAAAGAGTAGTAGAAAGTCAGCAGGATGTTCCTACTGACTCCAAAGGAATTAAGCTTCCTTGGTAGATATTGTCTCTGCTGACATTTCCTGAGAATCCCCTCTGTGTTGGAGGAGAATTTCAGCAGGTTGTCAGAGATGGTGCCCAGGTATTTGTACTTCTCAACTAGCTTGACAGGCTTCCCATGGATGGTGGTGGTGACTGCAGCAGCCAGTTCCCTCTGCTTGTTGGAGAAAGTCACCACAATCTCTTTGGTCTTGCTGATGTTCAGTTTCAGGCATGAACTGTCACACCATTCAACAAACTCCTGAAGAGCCTTGTCTGTGGAGCTGTGAGGGGCCTGACAGCAGAGACAGGAGAACTGTGTGGTCAGCATATTTCACCAGGTGGCAATTGAGCTGTGTGGATCTGCAGCCATCGGTGTAGAGGATGAAGAGCAGAGTTGAGAGGACACAGCCCTGCGGGGAGCCAGTTGAGGTGGTGGTGTTGGTGTTGTTGACCAGGACTGTGACCTGTTGGTAAGGAAGTCCAGTATCCACAGAATCAACTGGTCGTCCAGGTGGAGGCGGGAGGAGAGCTTATCAGTGTTATCAAGTGTTGGGGTGCTCCAGATGTTTATGAACAGTGTCTATGATGAATGTTTTTGCATCATCAATGCCTCTGCCTGCAAACTGGACTGGGTCTATCTGGGAATCCGTTGCTCTGATGATATGATGTTTTATGAGCCTCTCCATGGCCTTCATCACAAGGGAGGTAAGTGCCATGGGCCTGAGGTGATTCAGAGCTTTGGTGGTGCTTTTCTTTGAGATGAGGATGATAGTGGAGTGTTTCCACAGCTGGGGGACTGTGCTGCTGTCCATGGAGCTCCGGATCAGGGTCTGAAACACACCCCCTACCTGTTCAGCACAGTATCTCAGGACATGGCCGCTGATGGTGTCTGGGCCAGGAGAGCTGTTCTCTCTAGTCCTCCTCAGGGTTTTCCTGAAGGTGAGTGCGGAGTCACCGGGTTGGAGTGTAGAAATGGTTTCCTCAAGCTTGGTGTTGTCTGTCTCGAATCTGGTGTAAAAAGAGTTCAGGTCATTGAGGAGAGATGTAGGACTGCTGTCTGCAACCTGGATGGTTTTATGGTCAGTGGCAGCAGTGTTCACAGAAGCCATGTTTTTGAGGCCCTGCCGAGCTGAGTGGAGGTTCCCCTGTGAGAATTTTCCTTCCACTTTGTATGGCCTGCTTGACCTCTCCGTTGACCTCCTTTTTTCCAGATTCACAGCCACTGAAGAAGACTCTTCTTCTCGTTGAGGATTTCTTTGAGCTCTTTAGTGAGCCAGGGTTTATTGTTGGGGAGGATTGTGACGGTTTTGGAGGGGATGATGAAACAGTGTCCAACTGCTCATTGATGTTGTCAGAGGGGGCTAGGAGGTTATTCCAGTCGATGGATTCGAAGCATCCTTGCAGTGTTTGGATATTATCACTTGTCCGCTGCGTGATGTTTTAATAACATTCTTTGCCCTTCTCACAACAGGGGTGTATACTGGAGCAAGCAGGATGGTGTGGTGGTCAGCAGAGCCGAGAGGAGGGAGGGTGACAGATCTGTATGCATCTGGAACTGAACCACAGCATTTATCCAGCGTCTTCCCTGGGTTGTACATGTGATGTACTGGTGAAATCTTTTGAGTGATTTGTCTGGAGAGCAGTGGTTGAAATCACCCAGGATGAATTTTGGAGAGTCTAGTGATATCTGTTCCAGTCTGTTTAAAGTGCTTGTGATGTGTGGCAGTGGTTGCATTAGCTCTGGGGTGGATGTATACCAGGATGAGAAAGAGTTGCGGAAATTCCCTGGGAAATTAAAAAGGGCGGAGGGAGACAGCCAGAAGCTCGATGTCCGTGGTGCACAGTTCCTCGCTCACGACGACCGTCGAGCACCAGCATGTGTTTATGTTGAGACACAGGCTGTCATCATGTTGTTTGATGGTGAGCCAGCTGTCTCGGTCCAGTCCCAGAGAGGGGGGCATGCCATCATCGTTGTTCTTATTTAACCACATTTCAGTGAAAGCCAGAACAGAGGCTGTCCTGTATTTATGCATGAGGTTAATGTTGGCTTGTAGCTCATTCATTTTGTTGTGGAGGGAGCGCACATTAGCCAGGATGATGGAGGGGAGTTTAAATGTAGAAATCAGGGTTTCCTGTTTTCCGGTTTCTTGCAATTGTCGAGTTAAACAGTGTGTTTCATGGCAAATTTGGTGTCCTCCTCAGGAATTTCCCTTGAGAAATTTTCCTGTTTGTTTTTCCCTCCAATAAGTGAAGTAAGATATCCGCCCTTGCCTCCAGTAACAGCTGTATAGTTTTGGTACATGCTCCCCTGGCGCTGCTGGCACCACTTTTTAAATGATGAAAGAAGTTGCTTGTGTCTCCTCCTCTTGCTATCACAACACGGTGGCATACCTTACGTATTGTTGAAGTTTGCTCTGTGTAGGATGTTTTTAAACCAAACCAGTTCCAAATAATGGAGGTGCTGCCTCTGTTTTTTTTTGGCCTCCCTGTCTGCTTCCGACCATAGACTGTATAACACAGGTTCCGACACTCCATGCATATCTTTTCAGTCTATGTATTATTACAGCTCCGACCTTTCTTCAACATATGTTTCGCTAGTTGTCTCTTTATTGATAGCTTAGCTTAGCCTAGCATAGCCATAAGCTTTTTTTTATAGGCCACCCCCTTTTACCACAAAGGCAGTTATAGTGAATATGTTTTCTGTTTTTATTTATAACAAGTATTCAGACCACGACTGAACTTTTGAAGAAAATAAAATGCCTTGTGTTTTTAGAATTAGACTATTATTGATGATTAGTGATAACGGTATTGCAAAATCCATATCGTGGCAACATCCCTGCAGTGATGACTATGACACCGGTATATCACCCAGCCCTACTGTGTGCCATCTTTTTTGGGCCACTGACACTCATTGATCTCAAACCATATTCCAAATGGGCAGATTTTTTTAAGGCACATGTTCTTTTTGTCTCATTTTGTACATTCATGAAATTGAGTTATAAAGCTCAGGAAAAGCATGGGGTTAAGACATTTTTAAAAGTGTGCAGCATCGTCTTCACCTTAATTAACACCACCCAGAGCAAATAGATTGTTTAATATCAATATTTTATACCATTACCTATTACTATTTTATACCATATACATCTTGGTTAGTTAGCTTACTTCTATCTAAAAATTTATTATAACTAAATTATACTTTGCCAAATATGTCAGTCTACCGAGTTAATGTGAAGTGAATTTAGAGGTGGCAGACTTACATATTAATGCAATGCACATGCAATATATTATGGTCTTTTTGTGATATGGGGCAGTAAAAACTTGAAGCCAGGTTTAACTTATCTTAATGCTCAAAACCAACTACAGTAGATGTGATTGTCTTTTCTTAGCCACTCCATTTCCTGGTGGATTCAAGTGCTTCACCTGTGAAGATGCACAAGACAACTTTGAGTGCAATCGCTGGGCACCAGATGTGTACTGTCCACATGGTAAGATTCATGGCAACATTTTCGCAGCATATTATTTTATGTTGGCTTTAAAGGCAGACTGGTACACTGTGGAGTTGTGTGTTCTTTTTATATATATACAGCTTTCTTCAAAACACATGTTCCTGATAAAACATTTGAAGAATCTCTTTATTTCTATTAGGGGTTGCAGTAGGTCAGTCCGTTTGTTCTTGCGTGAGATACAAACAAACTGCTCATAAAACATCACTCCATGGTACCACTAGTTGTCACAAACTCTATAGGGTACCTCTTAATGGATATCATGAGAAATAGATGAAAATAATGTCAGTACATTGACACTGTATTTGTCCTCAGCCCCCAAAGTTTGTCTTCATTTTAATATGGCGTTCCTGCTTCAAACAAGATTCTTAATCAACCGAGGATCGGATTAGTTGTGGAAAAGTTGTGGAATGTTAAAAAAAAATCTGTTTGGAGCATTCAACTGGTTAATTGGTAACAGATGATAGTATCATGATCAGGTATGGAAGGGGCATCTTCGAAAAGATTCACAAGCAAGAATAGTCCAAACACTTACTGAGTGTAGTTAAAAGAAAAGGTCATGTAATACCATGGTAAGTATGCCTCTGTCCCAATTTCTTTTGGAACGTGTTGCAGGCATCAAATTCATGAGTGTATATAACTGCTGTCTTAGTAAATAAATTGCTAAATACATGCATTCCAACCACAAACTTCAACTATGACTTTGTTGGAAAAACCTTCCTCTATGTCTGAAAAAGAGAGCTTTGGAATGTGTAAAATTATATCATTTCTATTAGGGAATTCCCATTGTTCCAATGGCACATTACCTAACCGTAATTGTCTGATAAAAGTACCATAGGACCACAAGCTCATTTGCCAAACAGCCTGTTGAACCAAAAAACAAATGCTCAGTGCTCCGAAGGCTCATTGTTAATATCTTAGTGTATTTGGACCATAGACTGTGTGATGGCCGTGCCCACAGCCACACAAAAGGTTGTACCATTTACACACTCTCAGACTCCATTACCACATGTTCGGTTACTTTGAGTTGCAATCACTTAAATTACATACACTACACATAGTTTGTTTTGTCTAAAATTGGTTTATTAGCACTTTGACACACTGTTTTCTGGATGGAGCACGCATATTTAGTTTACATTGTTTGTCATTTTGCTATTTGTTTGTATTAATTCATTTCTCCTGTCTTTGAGTTACCTGGCTGCTGTGTGGCATTTCCTGCTGGTAGACAGACAAAAGATGGGACTGAGGGCGGAGCTTTTTCCTCTGTCCTTTTTAACGTGCGCACGGAGTTATTTATTCCTGTAGTCTTCTCACACAGACTATGGACTAATGGTCTTGCTCGCTCTTTGCATCGGGGACTCTAACCCCTGTTTGACCATTTACAACGGGGACTCGAACCCCTGTTTTACTTTCTTTACGACGGGGACTCTAACCCCTACTTTTAACAACAAAATAGGTCCTACCTTGTGAGTTCAGATGTCCTGGTTTTCTTTGTTCGTAGATCTCGTCACCCCTCCACAGTTCAGTAGAGCCTGGCCTCTTTTTAACAGCAAAACTCTGTGCTGGAGGTCTTATCAGCCAGGAGTTCCGGACTCCCCCGTGCATGGTTTCAGGTCCTATTGGTCTGGACAGTGGAGAGGCTGTTGAGATCCGGCTCGAAGGACCAAGTTGTTAGGAAAATTAAAGAACAAACTCAGGAACACCGTCTGAAGATCACAAGAGTAGGTTGTTTATTCTTGCAGCAAGGGAACAAGTTACACGCAGAGAGTCTGCAGTGCAAGTGTTGTTCAAAGATATAGAGATTCACAGGAGACTTTTATAATGTCAGATAAGCGGAGGCTGGTATTCTTCCTCACAAAGGTCTCACTCATTCGTGAAGGTTGTTTATAGTCTACGATAAAGAATGTCTACGATAAAGAATAGGAGACAGGTCTGATGTCCTTGATACCTTCACGATGCCACAACATATACCACGGGGCACTAGAGGTTACAGTGTCATGAATATGAGATACTTAAAAGGAGAGCATAAAGAATAAGAATTTCTCCAACAATCCAGTATTTACATGAAAAAATATCCGAAAGGCAAAACACCACAAACACAGCTGAAGTTCAGTGACTGAATGAGCTCTGTGTTTGGAGCCGACAGCCAGCAGGCAGCTGTCAATCAAAGTGATGTCGCTCTTCATTATGCACAATTTCAGATTTTAAACAAGTGTGCCAAAAAATCACCCCCCATACAGTTGTCATGAAGGTGAAAATCAGCTAAAGAGACCAAAACCATTTTTTGTACCAGGCTGTGAATATGTTTTCTTCTGCCATAAAGTTGGACATTTTTAACGTGGGGGTCTAATGTAATTGACTCCCTTTTGGAGCCTGCCCCTAGTTTTCATTCATGGAACTGCAGCTTTTGGCATTTCCATGTTGGCTTCATTTTTCAGCACCGGAGGTTGCCGCTTGATTTGGACATGCAGGAAAGGGTAAGGTCAAGGACCATCGTCATCATGGTAACAATAGTTAGGTGACTGTCATCCATAGTCAGATGGTAAATGGCAAATGGACTGAATTTATATATAGCACTTTCCTAGTCTTACCGACATAGTGCTTTACAAGCAAGCCAGCATTCACCCATCCATTGGTGGCAGATTATGAGGAGCCCCCTGCTGACTAGGAGCTATGCACACAAATTCACACTCACACACTGGGAGGAAATTGGAGTTCAGTATCTTGCCTGAGGACACTTCAACCTGCAGAATGTTGACCAGGGATCAGCCACTCTATTTCCTGGGCCACAGTCGCCAGGCAGCCTTCGTCTTATGGTACCAATAATAAATGTGTTCGACATTTATCAGTCACAGTTTGGGTTTGTCAATCTAAAATGTCAGTTATGTACATACAGTAAGCTGTGATACCAGAGTGTCTATTTCCAGAGGAATGGGCCTTCAGAGCAATAGGCTTTTGTGTTTGGGATAAGAGGCTGTCGGACAAATGTGTTAGCACATTTTTCTGACTGTTTGGGTTTTAGAGTAATGGGCCGTGGTGTTCAGCTGCCCAGGTGCTCATTTTCTCACTTTTTAGATTTTGGTGGTTGAACTCCCACCCTTATGTGGGTACACTTACAAGTGCTGTGGCTATTACTGTCAATGTTTGTGCTTGAATTTCCATGTTTTTCAGAAGCCAAATATTGCTACACGCGCCACACAATGGATGTAGAGGGATACAGTGTATCAGTGAGCAAACGCTGCGTGGCCCTGGAGGACTGTCTTTCCACAGGATGCACTGAAATGGATCATGCAGGAAAGGTAGGGAATGTGGTAAATATGGAATATTACTCACGAAGAATATTACTAATTCCTTATTACCAGTTTTTGAAACATCTGTCTCTGAGATTTCTGCTTCTACCACAGTACAATGGAGTTGAATGGAAGGTAGGTTGTGGTGTCCACTGGTCAGAAATAAAATGTGATGTATGTAATGGAAATTAATTAAAGCTAAAGAATTATCCCAAAAAATTTTTTTGGCAGAGTTCAACGTAGTAGTCTGAGGATAGTCTGGTCTCCCTTTCAGGGCCTTATGTTTTTTGCCATCACAATCACTCCCACTCCCATTTACTCTCCAGTGTAAATTTGTCAAATTTGTTAAATCTGTAAATACTTTTTTCAGCTTGTTTATATTCATTTTTTACTACTTAACTTGTTCTATCTCCTTGCTGCTGTACAATACAAATTTCCCCACTGCGGGACGAATAAAGATTTATCTTATCTTATCTTATCTTATCAACTATATTTAGGTATTCATTAGTTATTTTTTAAATTGTCATGACCAGCTAAAAATCCAAGACAAATAATGGGAGTTAAAGCAAAAAAAACCCAAAAACCCAAAAAACATTATTTGACCCAATAGAAATATCAAACATGGTCAGTAGTGTTGGTGTGTATGCATGAATGTTAGCATAGTGAAGTGTTTAATTAAAAGGTAAATCAAACAACAAGCAAATGCACAAAACATGACAGTCCCAACTTTCACTGTAAACAAGCAACACTGTAAATCGCCATCTAGCATATTCATCAGATGTTGGAATGTTGATGTTGCTTGTGGGTAGGGTAGTCCCAGCTAAAAGCTGATGGTATAGAATCAGAATTATTTTTTTTATTGCCAAGTAACTTTTTAGATACAAGGAATTTGCTTCAGTCAGACAGAGCATTCTAATAAACATAGTCCTAGAAAAACATAAAATCAAGGTGCATGTTAAGAATCAAAAAGACCTTATTTACTCATTTCCACAATATTGGCTACAGTGGCGAGGAAAAGGGGGGGGGGGGGAATTGCAATACTACAATCCACAGGTATTAAACAGAGACACGTGCAGTGGGAGGCTTGTAAATAGAGGTGTGCGATACTGCAAGATTTGGTATCGACTCGATACCAAGTAAATACTGGGCCAGTATCGCCAATACTGATACCGATACTATTAAAGGTTGATGTATTATCACACTGCTGATGGGGGGGTGGGGGGGGGGGTGAGAGTGAGATCGAAGAGTCTGGGGGGGGGGCGGAGAGATCAAAGAGTCCGGGGGGGGGGGCGACGAAACCGCACCAGCGCATACAAGAGCGAAACTGACTGAGTATCGATCCAATACTGATACCAACTTGGTATCGATACTATCGATATTTGGATCGATCCGCCCACCTCTACTTGTAAACACGGGTCCAGATTCTGCAGCTCCAGTGACACACGTGCCTGCAGGCTCCAAATCTACTTTTGGAGACTCTAGGAACCAAAAGAAATCCTGCATTCTGGGAGTGTAGTGTAATAACAAAGGAAGAACATTCTCAATACAACATTTGGAAAATGTTTTGAGGATGTTATTGAGACCGTTTCTATAATCTCATACGTTAAAGGCACAATGAGTAGGATTTTCTGAAGTAAAAAAATGTATAAAAATAAAAACTTAGAATTCAGTGTCTTTGATTTCTGCTCAGTTTGCAATGGCCTTGAGGACGAAGGGTGGAGCACAATTTCAATCTGTCATTGGTTCTGCCGATATGTCCATCAAACAAACACAGTCGAAACCTATTTCTTCCCCATACAGTCTATGGTTTCTTCCCCAGTGACCGCAGAGCTGTTTGTACTACAGAAAGGTAAGACAAAATATAAGCTGTGCTACAGATCAACGCCAAGCCTGCCTTCCTTGTTCGTTGTAACCTTATGACCAATGTTCTACAATTCTACAATTTCATTTAGCAAACGCTTTTATCCAAAGCGAGGTACATTCATATGCCAATGGAACAGCCATCGGTGGCAATTTTGGGTTCAGTATCTTGCCCAAGGACACTTCAACACATAGACTGCAGGGGCCGGAGATCGAACCACCAACCAACTGATTGGTGGACAACTGCTCTACCACCTCAGCTACAGCAGCCCCTCATTAGCTAGTTCTTTAGCTATTGGCATCATCAGTTTAGTGATGTGGACAGGAAGTTAGCCTCTAAAAATGCTAGCAGTTATCGTAACACAGCGGTGACAAGAGACAGCAGTTGATTTCATTTTCATTTAGCTCTGAGACATAGGGACAAACTGGCCAAAAAGAATTAATGCTTTGCTAGCCGTGATATAGATGGTCGCAGTGGTGCTTACAAGTGCTAGCGGCACACCTTGCAGTTAATCACCTGAAAATACACCCATGGAGAGACAATATGTTGACTGAGAGTGGACAGCATGAGAAAATGATTCAACATCGAAATAATTCATGATCATTGCTGTAATGTGAGTATTGTGAAAATGAGAGTTAATATTAATGGGGATAAAGGTAATATAGTCATGAGCCCGCAAGGGGAGCTGTTTTTAAGAAATGCCAATGTTCGCGAGTCGGGTGATGGGTAATCTTTACACATTCTTGTCTGTAGTGTGCATGTGTGGGTCTCTGTATATAACAATGTTCATGCTGGCAAGTCTGAGACAGATAGATAGATAGATTAGATAGATTAGATAGATGTACTTTGTTTGTCCCAAACTGAGAAATTTTGTTGGAGCAGTTACAGTTGAAACAAAACAACACAACACAACACATAACACATTAAACAACAAGGTTGCAACATGATATAAAACAACATACAGTGCAAGAACCAACATACAGTGCAATCCGATGATCATAATCTTCAACATTGCATACTATTCTGTATGTAGTTCTTAATATGTTTTATGGTTTGTTGATTTAATTGCAGCGTCAAGTACGCATATGTGTGTAACAAGTGTAAATACTGCTGTAAAGGATCATCGAGGATAAGGCCTGTTTAGGGCTTACACCTGACTTTTATACATTCAGCTTGTGCAGCTGGCAAAAAATGCTAATATTGCATTTTGCGTGTAAGCTGATAATCCAAATATGCATTTGGCATTTTTGGCACTTGTTGGTTAATAAAGAACTTATCAGCCCTCTTATGTACGGAGGAAGCTAGTGAAGTTTCTGCCTCTATCTACACCAAGAAATGTGTTAGACATTATGAACAACACGCCAGTCGTCGAAAAAGGGGACGTGGTGTGGTGGGTGTGTCGTGTCTGTTTGTCTGTTACAATGATATCTCAAGCAGTTCTGATTGGATTTATACGCATCTTTATAGAGAAATTGGCCCTGAGCCAAAGAAGAGTTCATTCATTTTTCATGCCAGTGACCCAAAAATTACAGCTAAGACAAACAAAAATACAGCTTGTTACAGCCCCTTGGAATGACGATTGGTGAGATCAACTGATGCGTAAGGTCTTTATTTATTTCTTTAACTTCATGATCCTTACGGCACCGTGAAACTGTTTTATAAAACACATACAAATAAACATCAAATACAATTCCACAGTAATTCATAAATCTAACAATATTAAAACATTTTGTGCATACCTCGCTGCGCTCTCCAAGGAGTGTAAATAAATTCATGAAGGAATTGCATGCTCAGGCGATCGTCAACAAACCCGCTAATGAACGAAACACAAGGAGTGGTGGCACAACATCCGCTTTGTTAAACAACAATGTAACTTAAACTCCAAAGAGAAACAAAATGTTGCCAAACACTCACAAACAAAGAAACTCTTGCCCGGCCCGAGCAATGCTGCACCCAGCCGCTGCCTTGATGGCTGTATTAACTGCAGCTCTGACCCAACAGGAAATACTTAAGCTCTCGGGCACACATAACATCTGGCTCAGTTAATGTTTTCAAATAAATAAATAAATAAATAAATGAATAAATCACATACAAACAAACAAGCAAAACAACAAAAGAAGGCTGTACCACAATTCAAAAAGAAAACAAATTTACCCCTTTGATTTTTCCCTTTTTAATTTTTTTTTCCATTTTATGTTTCAGATATTCACACACACACACAACTCAGAAATGGCCTTTTACACAGCTATGAATATAATATGTGGCATATTATATTCATATATTCTTGGTGCCGTACTGTACTGTTTGCTCTACTGAGCGTACTTTCTAGCTACTGTGTATTATTATCCATAAGCATTGTACTGGATCCATAAGTATTGTACTGGATTTTGTGTTGTGTGTTACTGTTAGTTGCACCTTGTCCTAACTGCATCTGTGTGCCCTCTCAGTACATGATGGTGACATCTGTTGCTGTCTACACTGCAAATGTCAAGCCAAAACAAACTGTGGGTTTGATTTATATGATTTTAGCAATGTCAAAATTGGTGAGCAGTAAGGAACAGTCTATCAAAAATAGACACTGAGTGAGCGTCTATTGATACTTGAAAAAGATGTCACATCTCTTGCTGCGCTTGTGACCTGTTCAGACAACCTCATTGGAATTGCATATGAAACTGCATATGAATGTGACCTTTTATTAGTTGAGCAGTCAGACCACATGGAAGGAACACTGAGGGAATAGAAAATCACTATAGGTAATACTAACCTTATCCTTTAAGATAATTCATCTTCCTAATTGTTTCTCTTTTCAGGTTGATTATCTGTCTCTCCAGTTAGACGAATGATGGGCAGAATTGGAACTACACTTAAAAGGGTAACAAGGAAACAAAGAAGTTCCAGGACCTGGCTGTATATCCAGTCATAATCTATAATTTTGTCTTTTAATGTTTCTACTTATCTCACTGCAATCTTTTGAGATCCAATCCAAGTCTTCGTAATTTTGATGGCTTGACATGACTGACTGACATGATCAAAATCATCAGTGAGATATATGTATAGTGCCAAATCACAACAGACGTTATCTCAAGGCACTTTTCAAGACTGCAATTTCATAGAACACAGCATTAATTTATTGGAATTTTGGGAATGCCAGGAAAACTCAGTGACAGTGTCCGCAATAGATTAATGAGAACAAAAGATGATCAAAGACCATCAAGCTCTGTAAATAAACCTTACTTTATATTCAACACTTCACAGTTGCATACTTGAAAGTACTTCACTTTACACTTCATAAAAATAATCTCTTATAGTAGCAGCTCTTATCTTAATTATCATAGGAATATTTATAGCACACCCAGCAAGATAAACGTGGAATTGGCTCATTTCACTTTAGTGTTAGGCACAATAAGTGTATACTTCAGTATACTCCATAATCACTTGTATAGTATTATAATGAAGAGGAATTATCGACTGAGGTGGATAGATAGAGGTGGAACAATAAATTGTTAATGCAACATATCGCAATACCTCCATACAGAATCATACCAAGTATCAATATTTGACTTTTCAATGTAATTTGCACAGGTAGCACATTTGAGTTACAGAGACTTGTTCTTAATTTGGAACTGTTCTCCATTATTGATACACTTGTGCCAAGTATCAATATTTGAGTTTTCTACTTAATTTGTACACACAGCATGTTTGAGTTACTTTGAGAAGTGTTTGGCATGTACATGTTGCAGTTGGTGTCCATATTAAAACACTAATAAATATGATTAAGTCAAACAATTATTTTGCTTTTCCATTTTTTCTTAATTTTTTCTAGTTTGGTTTGTGGTGAAGAAGTTGACTGTATGACATTTAGTGGCATTTAAGAATCTTATTTTTGTCAATATTAGTTTTTAAACATAGATGTGACTTTTTTATGCTGAGACAGACTTAGTATGTTTTCACACATTCACACAAAAATGATTATGAATGAAAAAAGTAATTCTATTGAAAGACATTTTACATGTGTTAGTAGTGGAATTTCAATCGTTAAATAAATAAATAAATAATAATAATAATAATAATAATAACAAATAAATAAATAAATAAATCAGTCATCATCGTGACCACAGTGGTAAGTCTAGTTACCCAGGAATTTTGAGTTGAAGAGTTACAGGAATGTTGTCAAAATGTTAAAACATTTTCATGAAATGTTACCACAAAACATTGGGATAACGTTTTTAGAGGCATGCTATCCCACTGTAAAATGATATAATTCAGAGGCTGAAAATATTTTAATAATGTTATGGCATAATGTTCTAACAGTGTTGCCAGTAAACATTTTAAGAACATTATAATCAGCATTTTTAGAATGTTTTTGGAAAATGTTATCCTAGAACATTCTGGGAATGAAAGAAAAACTTCTGCTGAAAACATTTGCATTGCAAGCAACATCCCAGAAGGTTTTTTGAACAAAAGATTTCCAGCTGGGTCAGTCATGCAGACTTCAGGGTCCTGGAGGGGTACAGGTCCTGGAGGGACGGATTGTAGCCTATCATTTTCTCCACAGAGCGAATGACACACTGAAGTCTGCCCTTGTTTTTGGCCGTGGCAGCAGCATACCAGATGGTGATTGAGTAGGTGGGATGGATTCAATGATGGCAGTGTAGAAGTGAACCATCACTGACTTTTGCAGGTTGAAACTCTCCTGCTGACAGAGCAAGTATATCCTGTTTCCTCATCCTTTCCTTTCCTTTCCTTTCCTCATCTTTTTTGGTGATGGAGCTGATAGTCAGTTCCCACTTGATGTCCTGGGTGATGATGTTGCCCAGGAAGCACAAAGAAGCAGCTTCATGTGCTGCCTCCTGTCAGATAAGAAGACAGTGATCCACCTGCACATTCAGGTACTTGTCCATCAGCAGAGCCAGAATGATGGTATAAAAGGCAGGGCAGAGATCTAGCTGCTGGGGGATGAAGTGGAGGGCCATATTTACTGGTATCATCTACAGAGGTCTTGGCTCTTTAGACAAACTGCAGGAGATCCAGTAGTGGGTCAATGATGGTTTTGAAGTGGGACAGTACAGGGCGCTCAGTTAACTTCATAACCACAGAGGTCAGCAGGGCAGGTAGTTGTTCAGTCCAGTGATTCTTGATTGTTTGGGGACAGGGATTATCAGTGAAAGTTTTGAAGCAGACTGGCATGCGGCATGTCTGTGAACACCAGAGACAGCTGATCTGAGTCTGGCACAGCTCTTCTACGGTGATTCTTCCTCTTAAAAAGTCTGTTAATGTCCCTCTCCAGGACGGAAAGAGTCATAATTGTAGTAGGTGGAAAGGGAGCCATTGAGAAGGGTGGTTGTGGGGAGGCCCAGGTTCCTGCTGAGCTGGGGGATGTGGAGCTAATGGGCTGGAGCTGGTAGATAGTCACAAGGATTCAAATAAGGGTTGAATTGACGGATTCTGGGTTTAGTTGTTCCACTGCTTTGACGGCCTCACAACAGGTTTAAGGAGATTTAATGTCTACCTGTATGCAGGGATCAGAGTGGCCCAATGCAGCTTGAGGGACGACATGACAGGGACTGTTTATTGTGGTGCAACTGTGATTCAAAATATTGTCATCCTTGCTTGGGCATTTAATACAATGTATTTGGGAAGTTCATGGCTGAGATTACCTTTGTTAAAGTCACCAAGGACATTAACTAAGGAGTCCGGGTTCGTCCACACCACACACAGAATCTGGTCATAGACCATGGTCTGTGTCTCCTGCATATTGATCTGCAGTTACATAAGCACCGACCAGAATTAATTAAACTCACCAGGGGAGTATACAGGTTTACAGTTTTTAGTTTCTGAAAACTGATTTAAGTTCAGGAGAACAGTGCTGCAGGATCACTGTCTCATCAACTTCCACTTCCACTTCTACTCTAGAAACAGATACCTCCATCTTTTGTTTTGCCAGAAAGTTCTGTGTAGTGATCTGCTCCAAAGAGTTAGAAGCCGGCCAGCAGTGCAGAGTCTGATATTGATCCATACTGTCACATCTCTGTAAAACATAATACGGAAAATGAAGAAAAGTCTCTACCTGTAGTAGAAATTCATCCAGTTTGTTACACAGTGAACATATGTTGGAAAGAAATGTTCTAGATAACATAGTACGAAATCCACACAGACTGAGACCAGAAACTGACTGAATTTACAAACATAACAAAGCAATGTGCACAGACACACTAAGGCAGCCAATATGAGTCACCATCTTGATAGTATGCAGCAGTAATGTTTTCAAGCATGTAGTTGACTTCTGTATCTAAATACTTCCACCCACCACCTCAGTGTTTTCAAGAGCGTCAGTCTGAACTATGTACATGTGTCACATGTCACACTCAGATCAACAGCATGAAAGTAATACAGCATTAACAGGTTAACATGACAGAGCGGTGCTTTCTTCTGATGTTGATTGTGAGATCAGCATCAGCGTCAGCCTCTTTCAAACAGAGAAAAAATGTTCCAGCATTCCTCTCATTGAACCTCGAAACCAGCCGCAAATTACCCACCAGATCAAACTGTACAGAGGACTGGTCCCCTGAAGAAGAACCTGCTCCACCTAGCCCTTGACTGCCTTGACCAGGCTCAACATACCTTCTCTAATCAAACTTGATTTTCCACGCTCCAAAGTGATTGTAGCCTGCTCTGTGTCACATTTCATTTTTTTTCCCAAAACCTGCTCTACCTCCTGAGCCAAAGGAGGTAGAGTGGGTATACACTTACATTTTGCTAAATATTTATGGATTGCTTCTTATAGTGAAAATTATTGGTGCAACCACTTGTACCTATGTTGTTATATATATATTGGGTATTGAGGGTCTAAAAGAAGGGTCCAAAGAAAATATGAATAATGCCTTGCCTTCTTAAAAAGTGAAGGCCATCACCAAACCATCATCTAAATCTACATCATTAAACCCATCAGTCCATCAAAATCATTTTGATACACTCCCTAATAAAAGGGCTTACCCTAGTCAGCTGCTCCAAACAGTAGTTCAGACTCAAGCAACCAAGTTTCTATGACATTTTTAGCATATTAGCACTGTGCTTTTGGACTTGCCACTGTTTTTTGATGTGTATCTTTCTGTCAAGGTGTGCACAGCCTGCTGTGAGGGAAACATCTGCAACTTACCGATGCCCTGGAACGAAACAGACGCCATCTTTACCACCACCTCACCACTCAGCAGCACTGTGGGACTTTCACAAAGCCACAAACTAACATCACTCATCATCATTTCCTTCATCGTCTTAAGTAGTGTTTGAAATGTGAAGACACAGGCAAGTCCATCAAGATGTACTGAAAAGACAAAAAGGCATACGAACCATGACTTCTACTGGAATTCTACTCTCTCTAGTATTTCTGCACTTGAGGTGAAACAACCCTTTAGCTAAAGACCTTTTCACATACATTTACATTATCAAAAGAATGACCACTTACCAATGCATAATGTACTGATGGCATTATCACTGTTTGTACTGAGAAACTTCAAAAGCAGCTTCTAATGCCATAAGATAAGATAAGATAAACCTTTATTCGTCCTACAGTGGGGAAATTCACAGTCATATCACTGTTCAGTCCTTTAAACCTAAATGTTGTTAAAATAAGTAAATGAATGAAAAAATATTAATATGGTTAATCACAAACTGAAATAGTTGGGGATAATATGACCCAACAGAAGCATGTAAATAGAGAAAAGTGGAAACAGAAGAAAAAGGTTTTGCCAATGAATACTGACAAACTTTTTTCAGGGAGGCAGAAGCAGAACCATTCTAACACTGAGTCATTAATGCTAACCCATTCTTCTGGACGACTGACTAAGATGGAGGAGGATTGAAACTGAGCAGTCTGCAGAAGTAGCAAATCATCTGAGTAGCTAATCATTTAATGCCATGGCTAGAGCAGAGCAGAGAGACGAGGTCCTCAATTGAGAAATCAGTCTGATTGAAGGTACTGGGAGCTGTGGCTAAAAAGGCCTGAGCTGAGCTGAGTTTGGGTAAAAAATATGAGATTGGAAGCAAGTAGTGGATATAACAGCGGGTGGAGGGAGAAAAATGGCAGCCTTGGGATCAGAGGTTGGAAAATCTAAAAGTTACATTGGCTAGAGAGAAACCTTATGTGAGAACGAGATCAAGGATGTGACACTTACTGTGGGTGGGGACATTAACTGACTGCATAAGATTAAAAGACTCAAAGAGCTTCTTATCAGCCAGGCGGGCACAGCTGTCACATCTGGATGGGGATGTGAGTGGATCCATACATCTATGGTGGCTGGGGAATAGAAATATAAAAAAAAGGCCAGTACAAAGGCTTAAAGTGCCTAGCATAAGTTAGCGACTAGTTATGAAGGGTCGCAGCCACTGGCAGAGAGGGCTCAAGCATTTGCACACTGGGGCTCCAACCCAGAACCCACAGCGTTGATCTGGTTTTAGCAGAGGTGTCCCACAAAAAGGACATCAAGCAGGAAACTTACTGATAGGTGCCCTAATGAGTGGGCCCACTGCCGAAATTAGGCTTTGGTTGGTGTTTGGTGGCGTCTTGATATCCAGAATCTGTTGTCCCCGTTGGCTAGCTAGCTCCTATGCTAATAACAAGCCAGGTTATGCTAGCATCGAATTCACTTCTATCCCAAGGCTATCCAGGCTATCCCAACCAGTAAACGAGAACTAAGATCTAAAAGTCTAGCATAAAATAAGGCTTAAAACTGAATAAAAAATTTCAATTTATGTCGATGTCAAGCATGTAAGGAGAAAGCAGACAATGTATTGTTTGACTATTTAGGATTTGATGTTGCATGCGAGAGTCATAGCATCTCATTGAATGCATGTGTACATATACATAGCATGTATTTGACAGAGTTGATATAAAAATCAGAATGTTTATTGACAAATGAGAGTGAGTGTGAAAAGTGTGGCATGGCATGAACAAGAAGGTGTCTTTATGAATCTTCACAACTGTTGTCATTATGTGTCGATGGTCAATTATGCCATTTTTTAGACAACAATGTCTTTATTATCACAACTTGTCATTAACCAAGATATCATAACCTGTCACAAACAGGCCATAGCATGACTAATTATCAAACTTAAAGAAACGATTTAGCTTTATGTGTTAATATTACAATAAACTTTCATACGTGGATGGTTTTGACCTTGGCTGTCATGTGACAATCATAATTTGTTAAGGCAGTTCAAAAATAGGACCCAAAAAGCAGACACAGCCAGGAGACTGAGTGGTGTTGACAATTTATTGGATTTGCAGGAGAATGAACAGACTGGAGGCTAGGCTGGGGGTGGTCTGGCTGGGGTGGATTGGTCCGGTTGAGCGTGGCAGGCAGAGGGAATGAAGTTGGAGACCAAATAGGCTGCTGAGACGGAGGCGAGGCAGGTTGAAGCTGGAATGGTTGAGCTGGCGTAGAGGATCTGAGGCACGGAGCAGAAGGTTAATGCAAAACAGACACAAAATGTTAGAAAGAACAAGTCTTCTCGGAAGTAGCCTTGATGTCAGGTTACCGTAGTAATGACTGAACAATCTGGCGGAGTCTGGATGTTTGAGCCGGGGTAATATACTGCTGGGGCTTGATGAGGAGATGAGGTGCAGGTGAGGTGAGACCGCAGCTGTAGAGTGTCAGATGAGTAGGTAGGAGGAGGAACCCAGAGACCACGCCCAGCCACCCGAAGACAGACAGACAAACATGACACAATAGGAGGGGAGAACAACAGGAAACACAAGGAGAGAGGGAGGCCAAGGTCCAAACCCTAACATAATTGTGTCATGAATATTTTCCTCGACCTCAACTATAGTGGTACGATTTGGACTTTTCATTAAATGTTATGTTAATATAGTACTGCATGACTAGATTAACATAACAGAGGTGATTTACCGGAGTTTCCTGATGGACAGATAACTTTACTTGTTGCTAAGGTAACAACTAACTGCTGCTTAATATAGAGGAAGAGCTGAGTGAAAACGACCAAACACAGCCTTCGAGAACGGTGGGGGCCAGTTTGAAGTTGTTGAGTCACATTGTGTGAGTGTGATAGCTTTTCAGCCAGAAGAGCTGCCTTGTTGCTGTTAAGCTAATGAAAATCATTAATGATATTAATGTCGGTTATATTAGTTATAAGAGCAGGCGCACCACACATACTAATTACACTGATACACAGACCTTAACGTCTTCCACTGCAGTCCCAAAGTTTTCTGATTATCTGTGAGACACCGTATCCATCACTTAGCAATGTGCCAGTGCTCACTTCACTTTTTGCTGTTAGGGTTAGGGCTTTTTCTCTTTTTTCAAATCAGGATTCCAGATGAAATTAGCAAATCATTCTGGTCAAAGTAAATGATGCTGTGATATTAGTTCAAGGGCTAAGAAGTGTTTGTTCTTTTTGTACCAGGCAGTATTTGTCAATTTCAGGCTTTGTATTAACTCAGAGCCAAAATATGTTTCACAAGTTGCCTTCATTGACTTCTGGCAAAACCTTTGTACAAAGACTGTGAAACTAACACCAGGTATACATGTGAAAATCAAACTGGTGCATTCCATTTTTTTGCATTTGTTATTAATATGTTCCATTTGTATTCATGTATATGTACAGTATATATGTACAGATGTGGAACCTTCAATTTTCATGTTACTTTATTAAATGTTAACAACTAAAATTATTCACTAGGTGAAAGTCACCAGTAGTTCATGTCATGTTTTAATATTAATACACTTTGCTTTAGTCAGTGATTTTCTACTAATGATTGACTCTCCATGCTAGAGACTGAGGATGAAGTAATAAAGCTGTTAGTTCATTCAAACTGCAGACCTCTGAGTGATTCATCTGAGCTGTTTTTGCCTACTTAATCAGCATGGGGAATTTTCTTAAAAATGACAGCAGTCATGACCACAGTTAACAGCCATCCCTTCTTTTGTGTTATTGCAGTATGGCAAGGCTCTGTCATATTTAGTAGCGAAAAGGCTGCACAGGTAACAAAAGTAAATCTGTTTCATTAGTCACTAATCATATGATGTTACAGTATAATGAAAAAAAAATGTTGGAGAACGAGCTCTGCTGTCTGTCCAGCAGCTGGTGGAGAGGGTAGTTGGGGTTATCCAGAATGGATAACAGCTTGTCCAGTGTCCTCCTCTCGACCACAGCCTCAAAAGAGTCCGGTTTGCAGCCGATAACTGATCCAGCTTTTTTGATCAGTTTGCTGAGTCTGTTTGTGTTTCCTGCTCCGATGCTGCTTCCCCAGCAGACTACAGCAAAGAAGCTTCAATACAATACTTCAATACAGCTACAACACCTAGGTTATTGTTATTTCTGAAAACATGCTGAAATATGACATTAATATTTTGAAGTCAAACACTTATCTTCATGAGTTGAGCAAAACATTAACATTACTTTGTCCGTATGGCAGGTTTAAGATTATATAACATAAGTTAACTAACATGGAGGACCTTTATTTTCCAACCTCACACAGGAGCTTTTTGTTTAAAAGTATTATCTCCATAAATTACAACACTTGTTTATTATGTTTTGACTTCGATGCAGCCGGTTTAATAACGGAGGCTAATGGCTCCTCGTTAACTTAGATCAACCTCCACTGTTTCCCCCTGGAGAAACTCGTCCTAGACATCTAAGAGAAACACAGCCAACATGCAGCTCCACAAATACCCAGACAAACATACCGAGAACACAGCACAGACGTCCCACACCCAGACGCCACACAACCAGGGGCCTCATGCTCGAGGGCTTTAGCCCAAGGCTAATTCCTTAGCTGGCTATTTACTAGTAAACAAAACAGTCTGTTAGTACAATTAACTGCAATTATCTCAGGAGTTGGTAGAGACCAATAACCTAAAGGGGTGACTTTGATAATTAGGTGGACACAAACATCTTGCAAACACTTTGCTGAAGCCATAATGACTTTAAATGGAGGGTTTATGTCAGTGTTGTGTTTTCAAAATGTTTCAGGTGGCCAAGAAAATCATTTAATGTATGTTTAACAGTAGAATTTTTTGGCGTGATCATTGTAGGCCATGAAATATTTGTACTGCAGTAAAAACAGCGCCAATGCAAATAATGATCTCCATTGTAGTCAAAGCAACATATCCTGTTCCCTGTGGAGATGCTGAGATTTTAATTGTACTACACATATTTGGAAAACACAGGGATTAGTCTCTCTCATGGACATAGAGCAGAATTCCAATATAACATGATTTCCGTCAGACATCTGAACAGTGATACAATTAAGTCGTTGCACCTGCAGAAGTGGTTGGATCATGAACTACTTAGTACATGCAAAAAAGGAAAGTGAGGGGGGGTTGTCCTCCGACCCGCTGAAATGTCAGGGGAAAGGAATTAGAGGTGGGTCAGAGACACCAGCTAGGTGCGATTACACGGACCTCTGATTCTGAGCAAGGAAACATCATATATCTTATCTTATCTTATCTTATATATTGTACTGTGTGTATGGCTCGTGAATTGCTTGTGAATATGTTAATTTACAGTCAATGTTCGAATGTAAAGTATGTGAAAAATGTGGTACACTGTCTTACTATCTGTTCCAAGTGTCTCTACAGGCAACACAAGGAAGCATAACAGGTTTTATGTTACTGATATGCATATACTGGTAAAGACATAATGTATGATTTGTGTCCTACTAGTACACAATCCAGGACCGCGTGATACCAGCTATTAAAGTTTGTGTGTTAAGTTCTTCTTAAATTCTAAGTAACTACTAGCTCGTCCTGCAATGTAGTAGATCAGGTTACACTAGTAAAGCCTTAGGAATGTCTTACCTAGACAGGAACTTAGACATGTGAAAAGCAGTTGCTAGGAGTTGCAGAACCGTCCATTGACAAACCAATCAATAATGTAAAAACACAAGTTCCCAGAATGAGTCGTAACATAACTTTAAAAAATAAGTTTTAACTAGTTTGAGACATTTGATTCCAGATTTTAATTATTGACAGTTTTACAGTGTCTTTAAGCAAACGGTGAATATTACTATGCTGTTTCACTGAGTCGTCTTATCTTAAAGCATCTTACTCTGAGCCAAATAACCCACAACATGAGCAAAATGCAGAACACAAACCACTCTCTTGGTCATCTCCTCTCCTAACTCATGGTGTTTTCTTCTCATCATGGAAAATGAGTGCTCTCCCTCCCACATTTCACACAGTGTATTTCCAAACTGAATGGATTAATGGATTATAGTCCTCATACATAAATGAAATAAGAAACTGTGCATCAGTTTCATCTAAAACTACTTGTGACTGTGCATAAAGTTTGGTTATGGTTAGCCAACTAACAGAACTTGCTCAGTGTTTAGGAAAGGAGGACAGGAAGAAAAATATAGTAAATATCTTACAGGCCTTTTATACAGAAGGTATTTTGACAGATCAGAGTAGGAAAATCACATGTGTAAATAAAAAAATTAATAATAGTTTCATGGCTTGCTGGGAGATTTGAATAGAACAGAGTCGCCATTAATGTTAACAGTAATACCTGTGCGTTGCCTACTAAGACAACTGAAAACTTCTGCAGTGAAAAAGGCCAATATGGTGACTTCAAGAAACATTCAATGCAAAAGCAATGTTAACAGCATGACATTAAATGGGACATAAACATAGGAACATCCTACAAATATGCTCTGAGGCTTTATGCATGCCTTCCTTCACCCACCTGGCCCCAGTCTGCAGCTTGTTTGCGCTTTTGTCAGCCCAAGACGATGTTGTGTGGCTCATTACAAACCTCAGGGCTGACCTGAGTCCTAATTGAATGGAATTCCTGGTGTGAAGGCCTAACAGGATTATGAGATGTGGAGATGTGAAAGAGCAGGGCACCCAGCTTGGTCAGCTAAGGGATTACACTGTGGGCACATAGTACTGTTGTTTCCAATTCAAGCATGCTGACATCACACACCTTATACTTAATATTCTTCTGATGCAATACAGTTGTTCAGCTCTCCAATACTGAGTAAATGTGATATATGTTTACATAGGCATGAATCTGAGCACATTATTGCAATACTGCAGCAATAAAGATTTCATTTGTGGTAGGCAGACAGTTAACTTTATTGTGAATGTATATGACATGCAAGGGAGGTGGATTGTTACACCTACAGTGTAGAAACAATCATGAATACTGGCTTCTTCCTTTCTTTCTAAATTTCACCAAAACTACTGCACACAATCAAGTAATCTCAAAATTTGAGGGCATAACAAGCAATAGTCTTATTCGATATGCTACTGTCAACATTCAACATTCATTCATTTCAGGGGGTTTGCATTTGCTTCTTTTCCAGTGATTTTCTTTTTTTAATAATGAACATTTTTATTGAAGTTCACACATACACAATGCAGACAGGGAGAGATCAAGTCACTCAATCAGGGAGCCATCAAGGCCAGAGATTTACTCCCTCCTAAATAATAAAGTTTTCCAATGATTTTCTGAGAGAAATGCTTTTTTGGGTCATGTGATGATGCCGGAGGTTGCAATACCCCAAATCACCAAAATCAAGTCATTACAGGTTATTGTTGGCCATCCACCTGTTGATCCACTTTAATGCTTCTGCTTCATTGCTGTTTCTTGAGGTTTCCAATAATGTAAATGTTAAACTGGTAAAATCCAGATAGCATATATTTTTCAGTCTTCATCGTCATGGCACCATCACTATGACAGTATAGTTTGCCTTGTATACAAAAAATCTCAACACTACAGACAACACAGTCAGACAAGTGAGAGGTGCAAAGAGGAAATTTTATCTATTATTTAATCAATCAATTTAAACAAGGTAATGACTTGCAGTTCAGTCAAGCAACACCTAATTGTGATGACAGCAGCATTTCAGTGTGTGGTTTTGGAATCACAAAATTAATATAATATTTATACATACATTTTGCAAAAACACAAATCCGGTGACGATATACTTGACTGAAGTTTCATCATTTTAACAGTCCATATACTTTTTTACACAGTTTTAATGACAACCCAGTGTCCCTGAGTTTGTTCAGCTGCTCTGCAACTTCTTCATGACAAAGCAGTTGGAAGGTGCGTTGGTGAATATTGTCCCCACAAAAACATGTGTCCCCCACAAGGAGTGCCGGATCACTCTGCAGCAGCCCAGGTCTTCAATCTGAAAGCCCAGGTGACGGTACCTGTCGTCTGTCTCAAACAGTGTGTTGTTGGTGTATGAGCCAAAGAACTGAGAACGAACAAACATACACATATATCATATAGTTATCTGATCACATACATTTACAGAAAAACAGCAGCGATTTTAAATACAACTAAAAGGTACCTCATTTCTTTTTTTAAATCTGAATTCAACCTATCAGCAGCTTTGAATTTTGGCAGTGTAACACAATTTTAAAAACAAATAAGACCTGCATGTCTGTGGTAAATAACAGTAAAACTGTAAACCTTGTCAGGTTTGTTTACACAGATTAGGAGCAGTATCTTTGTCCCAGCTTATGCCACCGTTTTCCTACAGAGAAAGAAGAGATGCTCAATCTACATGTGGCTTTCTTGGGTGCTGCACAGTGCTCAGATTTTGTCACTTATTATAACACTCTAAGTTAAGATTGTTTTAACTTGAACTGCGTTCACTGCTTTCTTGCCAAGCATGTCCAATCAGATTACAGCGGACAAAGACACTTTCTCCACAGAAAAAAGGAGCACTAGCTTTTCTTCAGCAATAATGTAACAGTTCTCATAAATGCTGATGACTTTAAGCTGGGCTCCCAGTACTAACTCTGCACCTATCCCATTGCTGAATCCAACTCAGACCACTTAACATGAGTAGACAGTTCAAGGCAGTCTCCCTGTTTTTGTTACAGGACCCAATAGCTTTCTCAAACCCCCTCCTAGTTCGCTGCTCATATTTTAAATTTCATTGTGCATGGTGGTGTATGTGGCTATGGGGCAGGGCTACACAACAATGTGAACCTTAAAGAGTAACGTAACCCAGTCCAAACCAGACTTGTCCTACCAATGAGTGGTGAAAACATGGCTTTGTACAAAGCTACAAATATACCAATGAGGACTTCTCTTTACCAAAAGAGGCCAAAGCTATCGAATATTAAATGTTGCCTAAACCCAAGCAGCTGAACACTTGATTAACATTTAATTTAAGTCAGGTACTATGTTATGAATGAATAAGTTGACAGGCCTGTGAATCTGGCCAGACACATCCTGTAAACCTTCAGTACTGTGCTTCAAAAACATTTTGGTTGGTATCAACAAAGTATTGAGGTTGGATAACTAGTCCTACTGTGTTTCTGTAAGCTGTGTCTTTTGGGGATTAACTGGATGCTGTTACAAAACATACTGACTTCACTGGAGCAATAATACTGAATAACTGCACATTTTTACTTAAGTCAGAATATTTTCAACTTAAGGAGACAGTACAGGACTTCATGTCAATTCACTCCACCAGGGACTGGTGGAGTAAATTGAATGGAGTAAATTTGTTCTCATCTTTCATAGGATTCCAGATGCTCTGTTCCCTGGGCAGCTTTGGGATTCTCCGATCACTGTCTGGTTCATCTCATCCTGGCCTATGGGCAGAAACTAAAATCTGCTAAGCGTGTGGTCAAGTCTGTGAGAAAATGGACCAACGACGCAAAGCTGGAGCTACAGGCCTACTTTGACTGCACCGATTGGAGTGTTTTTGAAACTGCAGCTACAGACCTGGATGACCTCACTGACACTGCGACATCCTACATCAGCTTTGGGGAGGACATGTGTGCCAAGCAAAACCTTCTGCCTGTACAACAATAACAAACCCTGGTTTACTGCAAAGCTCAGGCAGCTTTGTCGGACCAAGGAGGGGCCTACAGAAGTGGGGACAGGATCCTGTACAATCAGGCCAGGAACACACTGACAAAGGAGATCAGAGTAGCAAAGAGGAGCTACACTGAAAAGCTGCGAAAGACCTTTTCTGCTCTTCTCTCTCTATACCAACAACTGCACCTCAAGGCACCCATCTGTCAAACTCCTGAAGTTTGCAGACGACACAACGATCATCGGCCTCATCTGGGAGGGTGACGAATCAGCATACAGACGGGAGGCAGAACATCTGGCCCTCTGGTGCAGTCAGAACAACCTGGAGCTGAACCATAGACTGTATAAAACATGGATGCAGTCTCAGTGGCATCATCCGTAGATTTCTGAAGAGCAAAAATGAAGCTAATCGTAGCACGCAGCCATTTTGGCAGTGGTGACGTCGCCTAACTCCGATTAATCCAAATATGGATAAAGAGGTGGAGCGAGGGCGGAGCTAAATGAAACCTGTTTAAAGAAACATGCCCACCGAGCTAGCCGGCTAACCCGGTGCTACCAGCCAGCTTCGGCACCAGTTATAGTACTTTAATAAGCCGGTGTAACCTTATATGTCAACATTTCAGCCTCCAGTCCATCACATCAGTCAGTTTCTGGAATAAAATATACTTAAAATTTGTGTTTTAGTAATAATATAAATATAAATATTAACGTTTGAGTTCGTGGATCGTCAAATTTTATGTTACTGTCTAGCTTCAATAACCAACTACAGCTTAACCAATAACAACATCTGGGTTAACGTTATCACTGGAAACATTCAGAAATGAGACATTAATATTTTGAAGTTACAAAAACTTTATTGCATTTACACACAGTTTAGTTTAAGATTACATAACGTTAGTTAACAAACGTGAAGGGTTTTTATTTTCCAACCTCACACAGACGCCTTTCAGTCTAAAGTATTAACACCATAAATTATAACACTTGTTATTACGTTTTGACTTCAGCAAGTTTAATAACTGAAGCTACCAGACACTCCCATTAGCATCGTTAGCTTAGATCAACCTCCACCGCCTCCCCCCAGAGAAACTCATCTTGGACACCCGAGAGAAACACAGTCAACACGGCAGCACAGTCAAACTCCAGCCAACAAGCAGCTCCGCAAACACCAGAACAAACACAGAGAAAACGGCGCAGACGTCCTGGACAAAGACACCGCACAGTTGGCAGCAGCTAGCTGGAGCCCGATGCTAATTCATTAACTGGCTACTTACTAGTAAACAAAAAAACGGTAGCACCGACTTTTGGACAGTCTGTTGTGCAATTAACCGCTGTTATTTATCCGGTATTTACATGAAAAAATATCCGAAAGGCAAAAACACCACAAACACAGCCGAAGTTCAGTGACTGAATGAGCTCCGTGTTTAGAGCCGACAGCCAGCAGGCAACTGTCAATCAAAGTGACGTCGCTCTTCATTATGCACAATTTCAGATTTTATGTTTTGTTGTGTGTTATAAAAAAAAATTACCTCCCCGTACAGTTGTCATAAAATAGAAAATCAGCTAAAGAGACTAGAGCCATTTTTGTACCAGGCTGTAAACACGTTTTCTTCTGCCGTAAAGTCAGACATTTTAACATGGGGGTCAAATGTAATTGACTCCCTTTTGGAGCCTGCCCCGAGTGTTTATTTGAGGAACTGCAGCTTTTTTGCACTTCCATGTTGGCTTCATTTTTCAGCGCCGGAGGTTGCCGCTTGAGATGAACACGCTCAAAACGGTGGAGATGACGGTTGACGTCAGGAGGAGCCCCCCGGCTCTGCACCCCCTCTCCATTCTGAATAGCACAGTGTCTACTGTGGAAACCTTCAGGTTTCTGGGATCCACAATCTCCTAGGACTTAAAGTGGGAATCCAACATAGACACCACCAGGAAAAAGGCCCAGCAGAGGATGTACTTCCTGTGCCAGCTTAGGAAGTTCAACCTGCCTAAGGAGATGCTGACACAATTTTACACCGCCACTATTCAGTCTGTTCTCTGCACATCTATCATGGTGTGGTTTGGATCAGACACCAAACAGGATAGAGACAGACTACAACGGACAGTCAGGACTGCAGAAAGAATTATCGGTGCAGAACTGCACTCCATTCAGGACCTATACAGGTCCAGAGTCAGGAATCGGGCAGGAATCATTGCTACAGATCCAACACACCCTGGACACAATATATTCCTGTAATAATGTATTTTCATATTATTACATACCCCATTGTCTATATACCTATCTATCTATCAATATATATGTATATATCTACAATGTAAATATCATCTGACAGCACAAACCATGCATACTATGTATAATGTGTATACTGCCATATCCACCTACCTCTTGTCTTGTATATACTGTATATTGTATTTATCTGCACACATTCTGAATACTCTGCGATATTTCTGCATACTTTGCACTGGGCTATATATATATATATATATATATGCATGCATTACTGTCTCAGGTTTTAGGAAAAATGCCTATATTCTTCTGGTCTCGTTGGTCTACTCTTTGTTGTTCGTCTACTTATATGTAAGTATGGAGTTCAAAGTGAAACCAAAGTCAAATTCCTTGTATGTGTACGCATACCTGGCGAATAAAACTGATTCTGATTTATCAGTGTCTCCTCTTCAACAAACACAGCATTTGAATACTGATTTGGATGACTATTACCGTCAGTAATCGGCAAAGGTGGAACCTACATAGCATTTGGATCAGCCTTAGTGGATATACGAGTCAATAAAACATACATGTAAGGCAAATGTAAGTTTTCCCTGACAGCAACAGGAAAAACATCACCTAGCTAATGAACGGTGGCTAATGGTGGTTGAATTTAAGTCAAAAAATCTGATGAAAGATCAGATCTGATACACAGATTTGGAACTGAATTCAGATATGATAAAATGCTATTGAACCGAATCCCTAACAACGTGTTACTCTTACTATACTGAGTGACTCACTGTGGTATCTTACCGCCAAACCTGAGGTTGGGTCGATAAAGTCAGCCCAGAATCCTTCTCTCTGCAGGGCGTAGCAGATCTCCTTCGCTCCATCAACAAACTGCATAGCAGAGGAACAACTTAGTCTCACTCAGTGTCTTCAAATCATGATTTTGTGTTGACTGATGATTTACTGTCTTCAGCTACCTATGTGTGGCACATGTGCATAATAAGTGATCAAATTATATTTTTCTCCCAAAAACACCCCGTTATTGGTGCTTCAATTGATGCAATTATAATGAGATAATGGGAAGACATTGAATTCCATTATATTTTTGTGCGATTTCGTTCGTTGCACCATTGTGGAGCCAGAACAGCAAACATTTGTGATTTTATTGAGTTGTAGCTGGGCCCTGTTCATTGTGAGGGAGAAGCAAGCCAATTGCCATGGATGTAGGTTGGGCCTGAGCCATTTGCAGCATGATAGGCAAGTACCAGTGTCTTGAATGGAGAAGAAACAAATAAGTAATTGAGCCTTTCAATATGAGTTAAAGTTGCACGCAAAAGTTTGGATACCATTGATCAAAATTTCTGTTTCTGTGAACAGCAAAGTCAGTAAAAGATGATCTGATTTCCAAAAGGCATAAAGCCTCATATGACCGAGTCATTTTCTTCTGCTGACAAGCCTCCCCTTATCTTACCAGTGTCTTGCATTCTATCAGCATGAAACACGGTCTGCCTGTCAAGTCTTTGTAAAGACTAAAATTAGGATTAAGACTATTTGTCCCACATCAGTCATGCACACACAATCATGCTTAACCCATCCATAGGTGCACAGCACACTATTATTTTTTTTGTTGATGTGGGCACAACAGTCTCTGATTTCCCATTGTTGAGTTTAGGCTGGCAGAAGCAGGCTGGGTTGTGGAGGACCCTTAGGTCTCAGCTGGGTTAGTTTAGCTCTCTTCCCTCTCTTCTGTTTGGCAGTTGCACTGCTTATGGTGGCGTTTAGACCGGCCTCCATGCCAAGGTGGATGCGAAGGACCTTAAGACTCATAGTGTGTAGCTTGTTCCCAAAATGCACCAACACACAACATGGAGGGGATATTAAACTGGATCTTTCCAGGCTATAAAACAAGTATCTTCTAATGAAATAGGAGCAGTTACTTCAGCACATGGTCTCTCTAGTATTTGGTCTTGAACTGTTGAGCAAACTGTAAATACAGGCATATCATTTTCAGTGCTAAGGATGGGTTCTGAAAGCTGGTTCCATTTTTGATCTTGTTACAAGTTGATACAATTTAATCCTTTATTTATTTTTCATTCACAATCTCTCTTAGATCATCTTGTTAGCCTCTTTCTGACATATGCAAAAAATAAACTGGTGACGTATACAAATAATGTAATAACACAGCTATTAACTGGGTGACAATGAGTGACTGAACATGGCCAACTGCCTTCACTTAAACTTTCCAAAGTGTGGACAAGGTGAGGATAAATCAACCACTGTCTATTCCATCAGTTTTGAGTGGCAGTTGCGAGTGCATAGTGGCACCGCTTATGGTGGCGTTTAGACCGGCTTGTCTGGGTGGTCGGAAGATGTTGTGAGCAGTGATCCTCTCAAAGTCCATTGCACCTAACCTAATCCCCTGCACTTTTTCTGATGCTGGTGACAGGTTTTCTGTCATTGGCAATTATACTACTATTATATTATCATTAGCATTATTATTATGCCTTCAATTTTCACATAAAAGCAGTTCTACAGCCTAAACTGGTAAATGTGCAAAGGGGAAATTTGCTGGATAGGTGCTACTAAGGACAGATACTGTCATAAATGTCAAAAATTGAATTCACCACTAAATAGGACTTATTTTTTCAGTCATCCACTGTGAAATGCTGGTATTTCTTTTCCCACCTGAAGCATTTGGCATTGTTTCCCCTCCTGAGAAGAAGTTTAGAAACTGCTAGTCTCTGCAAATGATTTATCTCTGATTTCTAGTTGTTGTTCTTCTTATTATTATTATTATTTGCATTAGCATTATAACACATACCTAATCTACTAGTTCAACTCTCCCCCTACCCTTCACTGATAAAAATAACAAAAAAGAGAAGTGACAAACCTGCAGTATATAGGAGCATAACTACAAGCAGCTACAGCAGCATCATTGCTGCTCCATATGCTCACCCTGTCAAGCATCTGCTCTCTCTCCTGTTCCACATCAGCACACCATGACGTCATATCATTCTGGGTCTTCTGGGTCACTGTGACCACCATCATACCAGAGGAAGGAGCCTCAGGAAACATGGACTGGAAATCTGTTTATCACATTATCAACAGACATACAGACAGAAACACTGCTTCTCATCAGCAATGAGAGCAACACTTTTTTTGTTCTCCTTCTGGTGGACAGAACGAGAACTAAAATCATTGTAGCAGCAAAGACACAACTTAGGTGCTAACTAAAGACCACATTAAAAAGCTTTCATTAGCCTATAACCTGTTTCTTAATAACTAGTCCAAATACAGAAACTAAACAAAGATGTTATGGATAATGGATGTGTGAGGAGTGCAGTATCCGTGTTGTACCTTTCTTTAGTAGTTCTGGACAGGACTGTATGGCACACTCCACACTGGAGTTGTGAAAGTACTGTTCAGCTCTATTGACATGAGACGAGGCTGCGTCATCTTTCTCCTGAAAGAGATGGACACGCAGACACGCACGCACGCACGCACATACAAACAGCTGTCAGAAAAGCAAGTGCACACTCTTGTGTTAGAAACAGAGCCAGTGATTCAGCAATTCTCTCTACTCACTATTTTGTTTTCCTTATGTTGGCAGTATACTTTAACCAAATCTGAATTCGTTGAGATTGTCAAGACAAAATGGTAGCTGTAGAGGGTTGCAAACTTGAGGGGGCAGGTCAAGCTAAGCAGTCTACTCAGGTAGCCTTTGAGTTCACTGGACAGCATGTAATAGCATACGAGGAAACCAATCAGAGAAGGCCGCAAGTATTCATTTACTTCTGTCAAACATCTGTCAAATATTTCAAATCAAAGCTGTAGACTGACCTGACACAGCAGTTGGTTTTATAATATTACATTTATTGAACAATATATCAAAGATGACAGCAGTGACTTCACTTATATTCTAACAAACTGTTTCATCATAAAGCATTTCAGATCTTGCCAGTGTGACAGATGACTAGAAGCAATGAACTTTTTACAGCAATGAGGTTCAGTGTTGCAGAAAGATTAATTTCCATTACTAGAGCCAGTATTAAATTAACTGATGCACAAATTACTGAAATTACTGAAGACATGACATTGGATAACATTGTATTTGGCCAGTCACGATAGGTTTTTAACTTGAATGATGATCTCTTAGTCTGGGGATGTCTCAGCTTTTTCAACTTTAGAGACCTGTCTCATTTGACACTTCACTTTAAGATGCAATAGCTCAACATCTCTTATCCATGGCAGACCAGTTCACAGTGTACTTTCCAGTCGAGGTCAGGCCAAAGTGGATCGAGACCCCTTTTCTGTTGATGTAACATGAATGAACAGGAGAAGCTGCTTGAATTATCATCAGACAGCACTCCGGTGTTGGAACTGAAAAAACATCACTTCTTAGCAATTGGATTCAATGCAAGCATGAATACCCAGCACTCTCATTCAAGGCTGTGCAGTTTTTGACACAGTTTGTCACAAAATACCTTTACAAGAAAGGGTTTTCTGCTCTCACTTGCCATGTAGACCAAATAACACAGCCGAATGGATGCAGAGCCAGTGGCTTATGCTGACTGCACTCATGCCTGACATTCCATATGGTATACATTGTGGGTTATGTGTATGCATTATGTGTGTATTATTATTACTTTATTTCTATTATTTTAGACAAGGTTGCTCTTCCATTGTTGGTATCATTGGTAAATTTGGTTTGTTACAATGTGGTACATGGCCTGAAAAAATTGGGAACCCCTGTGCAGTACAAATAAACTTGCTTACATTAGAAGTGCATTGTTGTAATATTTTCAGCAGCAAAAGCAGCACACATTGTCTGTCTTTTTGTACACTCCACTACCTGCAACTGCTCAACAATGGCACTGGCCTCATATTTGCTTACTTAATAAGATGGAATAATGAAGTACTTCTATTTCTAAAGACTTACACTAGTTTTAGTGCATCCATCTTCTTTTGAGTGATGTCTGCTCTCACTTGGGACTAAAATAAACAGCAATTGTGTCTAACTGTGCTGTTTCACAGCTACATATGAATGATTAAATAAGGAATACTGCAAAGTGAGCTGCCCCTACCTAACTCTTTTGCCTTTATGTACTGACATCGTACACCTCAGTAAACAGTGTCATTGTGTTCACGACACTACCCAAAGGAACCTCATTGAGAGCTTTAAACAACTGACTTATAAATTTGTTTTACCAAGGGGTTAGATATAACTGCAATCACAGCATTAACAACTGTTGCTGTGGCTGCCTGGGGTTCAATATACAGTATCGTCTGCATTGATTTAGAACAGTGGTTAAACTGGAAACTGGAATGATATTTGTGGTGTTCTGGTATAAGTTTTAACATATCTGCTTACTAATCAAAAATTAGCATTTTTTTCTGGCCAAGATATAAAATATTGAAGTGTATTTCCTCTTGAATCTGAAGCAGTTTTCTTGTTACCACAAATATTAATATCATTTCACTTACAAAGAACTCTCCAATGAACTGGGTCAGTATGAACTCATGTCTCTCACTGCTGGATGGGGCAGACAGCACATCAGGGACCATGTTGTGTGCCAGGCTCTTCTTCTGCTCTGCCACTCCCTCCAGGTGACAGTCAAAACCAACATTACCAGGTAGCTGGAAGCGTTGGTCCTGAGGTCCAAAAGGCCCCATGCTCTCATCAGGCCACACTGTCTGCAGTCCTTAATCAGGGAGGAAGTTAGGAAAGTACACGATGCATGACAAAGTAGATTTCAAGAAAATAAATGTTAAAATATATGAATGTAAAACAAAAAACATGACATACCCATGTCAGAAGGAGTGATGGCTATGTGCGGCTCATCAGAGCCTGAGGATCCAGCAGCAGAAAAGGCTCTAGCTCCAACCACACGATGTACTAACACATGAAGCCCTGGGAGATAACTGACCAGCCTGGCTCTGTTGCATAACACCTGAACACACACAAACACATCAATGCTAGTCTCTCTCACACAACTCCCAACTACACTGTGTTTACTAAGAGTGTGTCATGAGTTCACGATGGAAAAAACAACTAAGTGAATAATATTTTAAATGCCTTAATGTTCAAGAGTCTAAACCATGAACAAATAATAAAACACCTGTCAGTATACTGTATGTGCAACAGTTTCAACAAAAACTGAATTTTATAACCTTCATGAAGGGAGGATTTAATGTAGGACTGTTAGGACTGGACTGTATTAGACTGCACAGTATTAAACTGATGGTGGCAGATGGAGCTAGGCTCCACTGTCTTAAGAGCTTTCAGCTTGAAGTTGTTCTGCCTGTACCAGGTCTCCAAATTGTCAATCTCCCACCGGTACTGGACTCATCCCCACCAGAGATGAGTCCTCAAACTTCAGGAGCTTGACAGACTGATGACCGGAATCGTGTAGAGGGAGAAGAATAGAGGAGAAAGGACACAGCCTTGGGGCGATCCTGTGTGGATGGTCCAGGAGTCATGTTTCGTTTAGCTTTTATCACCACCAGGCTAAACCTGTACTTTGACTGTCTAAACCTGTCCTGTCCCCACTCCTAAATGTCTCTTCCTTTTGCAACCTCAGCTGTCTTGAGTTTGGCTGCGAACCAGGGTCTGTCATTGTTATAACTAATCCTGGTGTGTGATGCTACACAGCAGTCCTCACAGAAAAAGATCCATGACAGCCTCTCAACCAGACAGAGTTGCCAAGGACAAGGAGTTTGAGTTAGTCTGCTCCACACACAGTGGTCAGCCAGCACTGTGCCTCCATGCCGGCCTGTGGTGGAATATAAACACCAACCAGAATGAATGACACAAACTCACACAAGGAGTAGAAAGGTTTACAGATGATGAAAAATGTTTCCATATCAGGAGAACAGTGCTGCAGGATCACTGTCACATTACACCAGTCACTGTTAGTACAAAAACAGGTTCCTCTGTTTTGTGTTTTGACGGAAAGCTCTGTGTTGTAATCTGCTCAGAAGACCTGGAAACCTGCCACTCCGGTACCGAACTACACAACCACATGTCCGTGAAACATTTGACAGAAGATGAATTCAAGTCCCACTGGCAGCTGAAGTTTGTCCAGTTTGTTGAACAATGAACACTCACTGTATGGAAATATTCCTCGTATTGGTGTGTGAGGTCTGCATCAGTGGAGACGCACAAGCAGACTGGCACGCTTCCCTCTTCCACAGCATTTCACTGAATGAACAACGGTGTGGGCACTTTTGAGCAGAATGTGACATGAGAAAGTGGGAAAACAAATCCACTGGAGTTGTTCCTCTGATGTTCATGCGCTTTTCTCTGGTGAAAGAGCTCTACATACCACAGCAGAAAACTGAATTTTCCAGCAAAACAAGACAATTTTCCATCAACACATAATTAACACTAAAGAACTGAAAACATATTGCAAAACGGTCAAAGTTGTGAGACAAAAACACAGACAAAAAGCTCAAACCAAGTTCATGGCCATACAAATGTACACCATGCCATGGATATGCCTTGATAAGTCCCTTGACAGTACACCGTGGCACTGTCTATCACAAGGTAGCCATGCCCTGAACCTTACCCTGCTTGACAGTCTATTTTACATTAAATGGGAGTATAGTTTACAAAATGAATATCATGCTGTGTTGAAGAAGTCTTGAAACTAGAGACTGAGACCATAAGCCATTAGAAAAATGTTTACTAAGGTAGTAAATTAAGTGAAACAGCTTATTTTCTAATTGTCTTCTCTACAATTTGACTTCTTTTTGCAACCAGCAGAGTTGCCCCCTGCTGGCCATTAGGAAGAATGTAGATTTAAAACACTTCCATTTTGGCTTCTCCTTTCAGAACCAGAGGCGATGTCCACTTCTTTTATATAGTATATGTTTGCAGCAGACTTCTGCCAGACCAGCAGTTTAAAGCTTAAGTTAATGTTGAAACAACTGCAGAGATAAACAGACTCAACATAGGTGAACTTGTGGATGATCATGTCAGAGGCTTTAGAGTAGACCTTGGTCCCAAGGAGTGATGTTTTCTCATGTTGCAGATTTTATGTAAATCACATTTTCCTTGCCCCCTCCCCTTAACCCTCTGCTCTCATGCCCAAACAGTTAGAGAAAATTGAAACTAAAAACCAGTGACACAAAAAAATAATGAAAAAGAAAAGAATGCCTGAAAAACACATCAAAATACAAAAAATATCAAAATAATAAAACAATACTTATAGTGTACTTTTTGTCAGTCCCAGTACAACGTCTTCCAATACAAGCGTTTCAATGCCAATCTTTCCTTTTTCACTTAAGGCTTTGTTTTTAATGGCAACGTAACTCATCTAGCATCACCGTGTCCATTTTATTAGGTTCTCCTGGACAATGTGTTGCAATCCCATACAACACATCTGCAACAGAGTGTACCTTTACAAAGTTTATAATGTTCAGTTTTTGTTGACATTGTCAGAAATGTGTACATTCTATGTTTATTACTGAGGTTATAGTTATAGCTGGTATTGATCTGGACTACATTATACTGAAAAGTGTTCAGTATAATGAACACTTGTGAACACTAGTTTGGGAGACTATACCAACACCGTCACTGACTATTACTTCCACGCTAAAACATAGAATTGATTTAACACCTCTCTGACAGTGTCAACAAAACCAAACCTTATAGGCATCAAAAAAGTAGACTTCATGGCAGAACAGTTAGATTGGATTGTATGAGACTGTACAGGTGTTCCTAATAATGTGGCCACAGAATGTATAGAGTTAGTTCTGAGCCACTTCTTGCCATCTTATGCAATCCTGATGCACTCACTCAAAACACACACAGTTATGTCTGTCATACCATCTCTACAGTGGCTCTGAGATGTCAACACACTGCAACTGAAGAAGAAACATGCAAATAGACAATATACAATCAAACTGAGAAAAGATCTTTACCAATGTGACATAAGCAAGATTGAAAAAAAAAAATTGCAAATACAGAAAACACAACCAAACATAGAAACACTGTAAGTAGCAGGGACAAGAACAGAAACTGTTGAAACACTGCTGGGATAGGCTTGCCGTCCCACCAGTAGAAACACTTAGATTTCAGCTCATTTTCAAACACCACTTACGAATGACGTACAAGAATATTAATAGCTCATGTCGGTGCTACTTGCAGCAACTCTGTATTTACTTGTGTTTTCTCATATTTCAGTGCACTGGGCTGTCAGGGCCAAGGTCCATCTCTCATCTCTTACAACTGCGCACACACACTGAACTTACACTGGCCATCCTGGTGTGCCTCTGATTCCTAGCAGTTTCCAGCTGTGTTTCTGTAAGAGTAGATGATGAAGCAGTCAGGAATTATTTCCAAAACACATCTATTCTGACACAATTTATGTTAGAACCTCAACCTAGAGAAAGAAAACGCAAGAAAACGAGGACGTTCTAGCCTACAGATCTTCCATAACTCCAGGCTCCAGCGTCCATTAGGTAACATTAAACCACTAAGTGCCACAAAATGAACCGTGATCCATCACATTGAGACCTCAATCAGAATTCCTGCTGCTGTTCCCACTGCTGAAAACGCCTCATCTGTCATTCCTCACTTACTATAAGATAAGATAAACCTTTATTCGTCCCACAGTGGGAAAATTCACAATGTAAAGGGGACAGAAGCAATTAAATAGTAAAAAAGAACCATTTAAACAGGCGAAAGAACAATTTAAACTGGCAAAGGAACAACTTAAACAGACAAAGCCTCCTCCCAAGCCGTGTCAGGAATTGATCCCTGCGTGACCCGAATATTTGTAATCTTTCGCGTTTAGATAGCGACACTCGACTACCAGTCCTTCTGCTACACTTTATCCTCTGGCGTCACTTAGTCTAACGGCTCATAGATTTCGGTGTAACTCTGGAAAAGGTTTAACAAGTAAAGCAGCTGACATTATTACTGGAGGCTAACAAATGAGCAAGAGCACGAACTTACCTGACGTGACAAAGTTCAAACTAACGATAAATGGCAACGTTAACCATTTGCAGTGTTAGGCACAACACCGAAATACAAAGATGTTCGACTTCTATCTGATAGTGTGTGATTAGTCGTACATATGTTTGAGACCGGGATCTTTCAGAACTAGGACTAACAGATTGTGTAGCGTAGTTAAAGAACTCCTCCATGTAAGCTTCACCTTGAATGCGCGCATGTGCTGTTATGATGGCGGCTCTGCGCCTTTGCCGATCGGCAAACAACTTCACTGCGCATTATCGCCACCCATCGGTCTGGAGTGTGAATGTTTATGGCCGTTCTGGTTACCCGTCTCTTCAGCCTTTGTCAGTGAAACCTCATCCCAGCTTATTGTTGATGTTTTGAAACTGTGTGAACTGTGAAATCATCAGAAATACACTTTGATTTTTGCTTTGTTGTCATTTGTAGTTCCATATATACCTACCTCTGTAAACTGCAGTTAAACTCATTAAACTTTGATGCAATGTGTTAAGTGCATAGAGTCATAGACTATAAAACATGGACGTAGTCTCTGTGACGTCACCCGTAGAGTTCTGAAGAGCAATTTTGAAGCTAATCGTAGTGCGCAGCCATTTTGGCAGTGGTGACGTCGCCTAACTCCAGTTAATCCGAATATTAACTGGATTTGACCGGTGCTGGATAATTAGTCCCACCAGTTGTCAAACCAATTCCTAATAATTGCTGTTGTGGATGGAAACATGCATTAATTTGGATTGCATTGTGCCGGTTTTCGTGAATGAATATTCTGTTAAAATTGATGCATTTGAATGTAGCTACAGATGACATTTTACTTGGACACATTATCAGTGATAAATCTCTGTTTATCCATGTGAGTGTATTGATTTTTTTCAATATCTCTCTGTGACACTGTTGATAATGTTAAGCCATTTATTAGGGAGAGAAAGCTGCTACACCCATCCAGTGGGAAAATAAATTAAAAAACAAAAAATGACATTATACAGTTAGGGCTGTGATCAATAACCTTGTTGTATAACAAACCTCTGCAATTTATTCAACTTACTGTAAACAATAACTATTACTTGTCTATACTGAAAAAAGTGAAACGTCATTCAAAGTACATATTTACATTGGTCTAATGGAAAAGTGTGGCTTCCAGTTTAAACAAGGTGTTTTCACTTTGCCGCAAAGCAAGTTGCTCGCTCTCTAGGCCAACTTAAAAGCATTACTTTGACTTGAGTGATAGTTCTACATTATACCGGCGCGCTTGGGTGTCACGTGGCCATGTGACGTCACATCACTTTGGTCTGTGAAGAATTGTGCTGTCCGCCATTACCTCGCTTCACAACGAAAGACTGTCTATCTGTGCAAGAAAACTCCTTTAAACAAGGTAAGAGCTTGAATTTGTGTTGCTGGGGGGTAATACGTCTGTTTATGTGCACATTATGTTTAGTGGAAGAACAAACAACTACTTTACGGACTGTCCGTACTTTGTGCTGGAGCTAGCCGCGTTCGTTAGCCAGGTTACTTTCAAAAACATATGAACTGGTAAGCTTGTTAAGATTGCTATCTCGAATTGTTGCTAATGTTATTCTGCGGTCACATGCAGTTCAAAAACAACGCCAGTATTATAATGTTTGTGTCTCCGTAGTGTTTAATTGAACTGGAGAGGACTGCTCGGCTCAGGGCGGGCTGCCCCCCCTCACCGAGCTGTTAGCCGGGAGGAGAGAGTGAATCTCCGGGGACACACTTTACCTATCAACTGCCGAAATGCGTGTTACTGTAAGTGCCATAAGCCTTTTTTAGTAAAGATATAAAAACAACTTAAAGCGCACATTTAACTAACAACCCGTAATTTGGCAGAGGTGACGTGCCTTCCCGTGTCTGTCTGTTGCTGTATGTACGGACGTAGTTGCACCATCCACCGCAGCTATAACCGAACTGAAGCCGATTTTCCTGAAAAGTTGTGTCTGATATCAGATTATTGTTAAACAAAGCAACACACTCTTGCCCAGCCCTCTCCCTCTTCCAGCGGTACAACCAGTGAACCTGGTCGGATGAGAGACAGGACAGACTGACAGTGTTCTGTGCCGTACTTATGTTTTTCAATCCAGTTTTGCAATGGGTAATGTACTCTTTCTGGTCTTTTTTAAACATTGTAAATCCAAATGTTATGAACTCATGTGTATTCTACTTTTATTATTTATGATATGATAATTTATTTATTACATATTTTATGCATAGTAATAGTGACAGTGATGACTGACGAAAGAGAGAATTCACATTACATAGTACAATATCTCAGAGCTAGTTAATAAGCAGTGTAGTGACACTTAGGGAAAATCACTGTCCCAACAAAAAACTACATGTAAAATGTCAACCTTTCCTTTGTATTTACAGGTGTGGTGTTTCTGGAAAAGTTCACCATTTCAGTCTTTTTGCAGAATTTGGTAGGTCATCCACACACACACACACACACACACAGAATGGTGAACATTATTTGTAGGTATGTTTAAATATGAATGGCCAACCCTAAATAGAAAATCAGCACGTACAATTTACAAGTTTACACGCTCTATGTAATTATAAAATGAAATCAATTTCTACTTAGTTTAATAGGTGTTGTCTTCCTGCTAAAGAAGTAACCAACAACAAGCATAACTATTTCTAAAAATTATATGCAAAAGTATGATTCTGCATTATGAAAATTGTATTAAGCTGCAAATGGGTAAGGTGGGTCTTCTTTTTTTTTCTTTCCTAGTTTTCCAATGAATGTAGAAATGCAAAGACTGTGGTACTTCTGTTTCAGGAAGAGCTGAGCTTCTTACACATTATAAGCTTGAGCACAGGCATTATGGACGCCGCTATTCCTATCCTTGCATCTATTTTAGCTGTCCATGTACCTGCAAGACTTGGACGGCACTTTTGACTCATTTGTCCAGATTTCATCAGCCATCCTCACAAACTGAACCGACCACATTTAAATGTCTCATATACAATTGCAATCAAAGTTCAACGTCAAAACACACAAAAGCAGAAATCATCAGAACTGCTCAGTGAATGACTTAAAACCTGGAATACTTGAAAAAAAGAGTTCTGTTGAAAGAAATGATTCTGATAATCCACATTGATAGTGTTCATCCTGAGCCCTCAGATGATTTCAGTACAGAGGATTTGGGTGATACCTGTTTGATGGTCAGAATTTAAATGACTTGCCACGTAATGTTGAGCTTAAACTTGCCTCTCTCTTACTGAAGCTAGAACATATTTATCTTGTTTCTAGTGTTGCGGTTGACGAACTTTTGCAAGAGTTTGACCATTTGATAAGCACTGCTTCTGTCCCTCTTATCCATCAAACCATAGTTCAGCACTTGCAGAATGGTAACTGTCATGTAGATGAAACAGTTGTGCAAAACCTAGTATCTGCTCTTTGTAAATCCAATCCTTTTTTCTGAGGAGCAAGGAAAGTCATGCTTCTCATCTTAAAGCTATTGAAGAAAATTCATTGGCTAGTCATTTTGGTGTAAAACCGACATCAAGCCGGAGTTTCATGCTAACTACCGTGTGGCTGGCTGAGGGGTGTCACAATGGCACAGGGCGGGGCCAACTTCTGATGGGGCGGGGCAAACAGAGGAAAGATGGACGTTAGCAACATTAGCTTCATCTCATGGTGTGTCCTATCAGAAAACCCGTCATATTTCAATTTGACACAAAGTTTTCCCCCAGATATTGTTCATGATCTGTTTGAAGGGATTATACCTGTTGAGATTGCTCTGTCTCACTGTGTTAATTTCAAAAAATATTTTACACTATCCAATTTGAATGAAGCAATAACAACATTTCCATTTAAATGGACTGATAAGACAAACTGTCTCCAACTTGTGCCCCTAACCTACACAACAAAAAGAACAATTGGAGGAAATGCACATGAAAATTGGAACCTGTTAAGATTTCTTCCTCTCTTAATCGGAACCAGAGTTGCTGCTAATGACCCAGCGTGGCACATCCTCTGTGAATTAAAGGACATTGTAGAACTTGTTGTTGCACCTTTTCACTCTGAGGACTCCATTTGTTATCTTGACTTCAAAATATCAGAACACAGGACAGTATTTCAAGAAGTATTCCCTCATGAAAGAATTCTGCCCAAACATCATTACTTGGAGCATTATCCACAGTTGATATGCCAGTTTGGCCCCCTTGTTGCACTATGGACTATGGATTTGAAGCGAAACATAGCTTCTTCAAAAGAGTAATCCGTCATACAAATTGTTACAAAAATGTATTGTATTCATTAGCACAAAGACACCAATTTCAGACTGCACATAGTCTGCACATCTGTAGGTTTCCTAAACTGTCTTTGGAGGTCAGTGACGTTTCAACATTACCCATTGATGTTATTAATGAGGATATAACAATGGCAGTGAAACACAAGTATCCACATATGGACACTGTGAACCTTGCAAAAAATGTTTCCTACAACGGCTTAAACTACAGGATTGGAATGGTGATAGCCCATGGATCTCTGGGTGGACTTCCAGAGTTTTGTGAAATTGTTTATATGATTGTTGAACAAGAGAACCTGCTTTTCATTGTGAAAAACATGGATGCCTGGTACCTGGAATATATAATATTGGTCACATCTACTGCTAGAGTGCTGAAGCTTGTTGGGGCGCATGAACTGACAGATCACTAGCCTCTAAATCACTATGTGGTTGGTGGACGGCGCCTCATCTCCCTGAAGAGATACATACATGCATAAAGTTGTATATGTATGGATGTGTTATTGGAATGGAATTCTTTTAACATTGTCTGTTTTACTGTTAATTTTTCTAAATACATTTATATATGTTTTTTATATTTTTCTAGTTTATGATAGAGTTGTATAATGCATTAACAACTCATTTCATAGTTGAATAACTTTGCATTTAGAATACTTAGTGCATATCAGTATTTGTAATATTTCTTTTTTGTTTGTTTTGTGTTCTAGATTGTTTTGGTTTGGCTGACACGACAGTGTCACGACAGCCAAGTAGTGAATTATTCTGAATCCTGATGACACCAGGAAGCTAATTCTGCCTGATGGAATTCCAGAGACAATGGAGCAACTCATGGATGAAGTCAGGAAACTGTATGGCTTGAATGGGGAATTCAGACTACAGTACCAAGACTTTGGAGATACAGACCAAGACTTTGGAGATGCACTAGTGAATTTGACATCTGCTGCTGAACTTGAGGATTTGACAACTATCAAGGTCATCCCAATAACTGACGATTGCAGCCAAGGATTCAATGTCACCGTCTTAGATGATAGACTATTCACTCAATCTACTGTCTGCTATTCAGATAACACGGAGATCCTTTCCTCACCATCCAGCTCAGTGTCTACAAGAAGTCAAATGTGGCCAAGAGAGTTTCCAATACCAAAGTTTTCCTATGACACTGAACTGCAGTAAGAAAAGGGTAATGCAGAGTATAGGTCAAACAAGACAAGGTTGACACCAAGTACAAAAACAAAGTCAGATATTCTGGATAAAGTAGCTGAAGAGATATTCAAGTTCGAAGCTTACCCAACAGATGCTGACTTCAGTGACGTTGCTGAAGCACTAATCAAGAAACATCCATGCCTTTCTGAACCTGGTTCATACAACAGCTGCTACGGGTGGAAGCAGTGACTGAAGACAAAAATGGACAACTACCAAACTCAGCTAAAGGCCATTGGGTGTTCTGAATTACTTGCCAATTCACTGAAGTCCAAAGCTCCAGAAGATGCATTGCCAGCAAAAAAAGTGAAGAGATCGAGGAGAGGGGAGGCCAACTACATACCTGACATTCCAACTGGAGAGACTCCAGAAAAACTGGAAAATGAGAGACTTTCACTTTTAACAGAAGTAAAGAAGCGAGACAATCATGCAATGATAAAGGACAAAATGGCCAAAACCTTTTCACTGCGAAGACAAGAAATTGTGGAAAAGGAATCAGGAGTGGAAGAATTGAGAGAGAGATGGCCTGCATTGTTCACAATGGATGAGGCATGTAACCGTTTAAGTAAAATATATTAATTTTAATATATTAAATTCAAAATGCATATTTTGCCCATTGATATCATAACAATCTTATACACATAGTTGTAATGTAATCATATTTCTGTGTTGTTTTTTTGATTGATTTTTTAAGATCAGTGCTGAATTTCTCAGGATTACAACTGTTCCGCTTCAGACAAGATTCCTGCCTTCCTTGGACAAGCACCACAACAAGCTGATTGAGCTCATCAGAAGCAAGGGAGGAGTTGTCAGAGAGAAGACCCAGAAGATACTCAAAGTTCTTGATCAGGTATGTACTCGGGTATGCTATATATATGTGTGTGTGTGTGTGTGTGTATGTATAGATATATATACTGTAGATGTATTGCTATGCTTATCCTTTGAGTTTGCCTTGTAACTCGTATTCTTTAAGCATTAGAAAATCATGATCATGGTTTGAAATTATCTTTTTTTGTCTATCTGCCCCTGTGGCCCTGTGGATTCCAAAATTTAGTATGCTGTTTTACTTGATATGGTAAATATTTACACTTTTAAAAATACATTCTCTCATGCACACCTCTTTTTGTGTTCGGTTTCATTTCCATCATAAACCAAAATAAATTGGAAAAATAATAAAGAAAAATAATCAATGTAACAAAAATCGACTATTGGCAATAAAAATAACAATCACTTAATACCAAATAAAGTAAATGGTAAGATTACTGTTCCTACAACAATAGTAGTCAATTATCAGTTGTCATAGTTTTTTACGTTGTGGTTAGCAGCTTCTTTCACTGAAATTGTTCCTGCAAAACATTTCAGTTCCAGTAACCAATGTCTTTTTGCAATACCTATTTTTGTTTGTGTGTGCTCTCACCTAGAAGACCTGGACAGACTCATTAAGGAGCATCTGGTGAGTAGTTTTGCATTAATCACTAAGCTTTAGAAAGGATAAAATGTTATATATATATATATAAACCTTTAATTGCACACTGCATGCTGCTGCTCTCCCTGCTACGTGGCAAAGGGACTGATAGAGAGAGGACTGTTCTGATTCAATTGTCAAATCACATGGGTACTCAGCCAGCCCACAAAAACTCACTGAGAGGTCTGATTTCACAGTTTGTGGATTGGTTGGCACCAGAGACCCAAATTTAAGTGTAAATAATATATTTTCATAATCTGACCCTTTATAGCTACTGTATTGTGTCATTTCGGAGCAGCAGCAGTGAAGCACTGAAAGCCTAGATGTAAAATTGATATTATATCTAAATATTACGTTGTGGCCAAATTCTGTAATGTATGAATATGAAAAAGAAGGCAGTTGTATCATTTGATGTGATAGTAAATCAGAAATGAAGTATGTGTATTACTGTATTGTAATATCTAATACCTTTTGTATTTTTCAAAATCTTTAGGAGGAAAACTATTATTAATGCGTGTAGGGGAGACCGGGTATGGTTGTAACATGGGGAGAGTTGTAACACCACCAATTCCGCCAAACAGGGATAAGATAGGAGTCATATGATCATTTCAGTATTTAGCCACTTCCTCCCTGATCACACATGGTGATTGTCAAGGCTGGAAACAGGTGTATGCAGATTCTATAGAGAAAAAACTGATTTTGAGGTAAGAAAGTAAATTATGTGACAAAGACTATATTTTGTTTAGTACTTATACTATTGCAGATAAAACCATGTGACTTATATTAGAATAAATTGTAGTTTCTCAGGCAAAATGTGATGCATTTTTCCCCTGCTAATTTCAAACCACTATGCCAATACAGCTAGCTAAAGAATGGCTGACAGGGGTGGGGTGGGTTGTAACACATCTTTAAAAAGTGTTACAACCATCCCTTTACATATAACTAAGAACACTTTCTTGATTTTAATAATGTTACAGAATGCCTAGGCAGTGGAAAACAAAGACAGAGTTGTGCCTGCAATTGTTTTTAAAAAAGCATCTGATGAGGTCACAAAGAAGGGCAAGTCAGTCAGATCAGTCGCAAAGGCACATGGGATCTATCATGGGTTTTACCTGCACAAATGTGAAACATTTCTTCAACAGCCTTGGACAGGTCATTGAGAGATGCAAACATTCATTTGTCACCACTGTGACTCTGATTAAAAATATACACACAGACACACACACACACACACACACACACACAGAGAGACATTGTTTTTTGTCAGACCTACATATTCTTTACACAGCTACATTGTAATGTTCACTAAGCATACATACCGTTAAGGAAGTTTGTTATAGACTAGTTTACACACACACACACACACACACTCCTGAGTCAAACAGAAAGTGGATTTGAGTTATGGTCAGTCACAGAGAGAGAGAGAGAGACATTGTTCTGGATTGTTCTTTCATTTCTTAAACCTCTATCTCTAACCTCTACCTCCTATAAACCTCTTTTTGAAGCATATCACATGGTGTGGCCTCTGTTTTTGCTTTTTTTGTCTAATTGTTACAACTTACCCCAGCATGTGTTACAACCTACCCCGGTAGTGGGGTGGGTTGTAACAAAGGACCACCATGTATTTGACATCACCTCACGAGGTCTGTGATATTCTTGCAGAGGTTTGAATTGGTGCCATTTGTAGTAAACAAATGTGGGTACTTTGTATTAATGTTTGAGAACTCTAACTCAAAAATTCAGTGAGTTAAAGGTGCTTAAGCAAAAAGTGTTACAACCATACCCGGTCTCCCCTACTAGTGCTTATGATAAAATCACATCTTTGCTATGAGAACACTTGGAGACTTTTAACCGCTTCCCTAGTAGATTTGGGTGGTATATATTTTTTTCATACCTTTCTGAAATTTGTGTGTGTTGGTATATTTGTGTAACAAAAAAACTTAAAAAATGTAAAAGCTGAGCTGCTGGTGATAAAGTATATTGCACGCCCAGCAGCTCACCAGACATAAGCAACATGAAATATCATAAACTGTATTGTTGAGAAGTTTTTTAACTATTAATGTCGGCTTCTCTATTGATTATATTGTATTACTGAAAAAAAATTTTAAAAAATTACACAGAAAAATAAGGAGTTACAAGGGAGCCTAATCACTAAAACCCCAATTTTTTAAAATTGAGATTTGATTTAGGGAACTGTGTCTGTAGACATTCGTTTATATTGGTACATTAGAAACTGGTTTCATCAGAATAGCTTTGTAATAAATCTTGTCTTTTATCAGGTTGTCCAGAAGGATGAAGCTGAAACCGAGCTTGAGAGTTCCACAATGGCTGTGTTCTTCATCAGGGAGGATGGGGGATCCTCTACACCCACCACTTGAAATTGGTATCGTCTTCGAAGGTGTGGAAGTCCTAAACAGGTTGCCATCAGTCGCACATGCATGTGCCATGTTATTTGGCCTAATTTATGTGCTGAACCTGAACTATCCAGGTGAGCTGAAACACACCTTTGATGCACTACAAAAGTTATTTATGGAGATCGAGCCAAAGAAAATGACATGCAAAATGTTCAGCCTCAGTGTTAAGCTGTAAAAGTTCAATTTGCCAAGAGAAATACATTTGAATACAGCGTGTTTCGTTCTGTTATAGATTGTATTCAAATACATTCCAGGATAATGGAAGGGACACAGTTAAATGAAAATCACTTCAAAACTGATCTTAATTTCCAATTTGCACTGATTTTATTGTGAACATGTTTTGTCGTATAAATATTGACCAAGACCGCACTTTGCTAACACATTGCACTACCAGTAATTAAACCGTTTTTCGTGAGTAAATTATTTGGATCTCTTGATCTCACATTTTTATTGGGTCATTATAATTTGATATTCATACAGTTATCAATGGATAACCAGGTTTTAACACTGTTAGAAACAAAGTTGTACACTTCTTAATGGCTATTGCATTACCTGAAGTTTTAGTTTTAGATGTTTTATTGCTTGATCGATTCTTAATGTGTTCAGTGCTGATGTGGGATTAATACTCACTGCTTTGTTTTGTTTTTTATGAAAACATAGCCAAGTTTGCACACTGGAGAAACTGTACTGCACTTAATGGCTGTTACATCTCTGGTTTTAAAAGAAAGAATGTTCAAACCAGAGTTACATTTTGAGCTGTATGTGGATGTCATATGGTTTGCAGAAATGTTAAGTTAAAGATATATAAAGGACTATAATTTAGTTTATGTTTTGTTTTCCTCTTCAAGTGTAATGTGTAAGACACATACTGGCAATCTGTGGTGACTGCAAAATTCATTTTGGGTTGCGGGTGATGTATTCTTGAAAACACATCACAATAAATATCAAGGTCCTTTGAAGAGAATTTTCCTGTCTTTATTCATGGCAAGTGAACTAAACTTAACATTGACTATAACACGGTGTTTTAAGTTTTATCTGAAGTGAAAATTTTACTTTGATGTTGTGGCAAATTTAGCTTTTGTTAATGGCAAACTCAGTGTTATTGTATTGACCTAAATATTTTGACTACGGTATAATTAGAAATGATAGTTTGTCCTGAGTAAGAAATTCAACTTGAAAAGAACTAATCTAATTGCATGTAACAAAATTACATCAATTTAATTAGTTTTTTTCAAAGTAAAAATTCAACTTATTTTATTGAAACTATAAATATTAGGTTTTTCCGAAATGAAAAAATTAATTTGAAACAAAGTGGAAAAACGTGGTGTATGGTCTTTAATACAAATAATCTTTTTGATTTGTGTGAATGTAAATTTTTGCCTTGGGGAAAATTAAAATTTTGATTGACATGAAATCAAAATTTATGCTTTCAACCAAATCATAAATATAATGTGAGAGAAACTAATCTAATTGCATGTAACAAAATTACATCAATTTAATGAGTTATTTTCAAAGTAAAAACTTTACTTGGATGTAATTGTAAATCTTAGGTTTTTCCAAAATGAAAAAATTATGTTATATCAAAGTGAAAAATTACCTAGGTTCATCGTAACAAATTATCTTTTTACTTTGAGTTAATGTAAATCTTTGTGTTGGAGAAAAGTAATATTTTTGGTTGACATTAAATCGAAATTCATGGTTTCAACTAAATCGTAAATATAATTTGAGAAAAACTAATAAATTTAGCTGTAACAAATTACATACATTTTTTTAAGTTTATCCAAAGTATCATTTTTTTCAGTGTACTCAGTGATCTAACCTGGAAACTTCACCTGATTAATGCTGCTTTTGGAAATATGTTTCAGCATTAAGTTGTTTTAGCCAGTTGAAAATATTTATGAGCATACATAAAAAGAACATGTCTCCTAAAAGTGAACTTACTTGCTTTTGCATGCTTTTTTTCTCCTGTCTTGATATCTCACATGAGGAGAGGCTGTTGCTCGGCAAAAAATGACAGGAGTGGAAATGAATATGGCATACATTAGTATGTAACATGTAACATTAGCTAAGAACACTTCACCAGCAACTTCACTCCTATAACTGAAAATAGTTTTTTCTGTGTCATGAAAACCTTACAGAGGACTGAAGGGAATAAACATATAGAGCAACAAGAAATGAATCAGAATCAGTTTTATTGGCCAGGTATGTGTACACATACAAGGAGTTTGACTCTGGTTTCACTTTGCTCTCCGTACTTACATGTAAGTAGACTAACAGACAAGGTGAACATTTTTTCTCCTAAACCCTGAGACAATAGTGCAAAAAAGTATAAAAATATATATATAGAAAACCAGTCAGTATCTGGTGTGGCCACCATTTGCCTCATGCAGTGCAACACATCTCCTTTGAGTGCAAAAGCATGCATAAATATGGATAGTATAAATATGGATAGTAGATCATGAGGGATTATGTTGTCTGTTATTTCCATATCAATGCAGAGAGCTCAGTTTTGGATCAATAATGTGGAGAAAGGCTTACAATGCAGTTGTTGGGCAAAGGCAAAGGCCACAGAAAACAAGATATAAATAAAAATTTACAAAAAACACTGTCATGTTTGAGAAACCAAAGAGAAAAAAATGAAACATTCAGCCAAAACCAACTATCCACACCTCCAGCACTACCTGCAAGCTACCTTCTTTTTTTTTAACCTGTTCTGTACAGCAACTTGGGCAAATAGTGTGATGTTCTAGATGCCCAGTCGTGCCACACAGATTTGCTCTGCTAGCAGCCCATGAGAGGGGATAGGCCCGGGCAGAGCCCCCAAGTCCGCCCAAGCAACCCCCGTCAGGTAGCCCAGCAGGAAGCCACCAGGAAGAGGCCCCAACCGAGGACAGACTGAGAGAGAGACAAGGCGACGACCAACCCCGAGGCCAGGCCAGTAGCTAATAGGTAGCTAGTTAGCTACCTAACTAGCTAGCATGAAAATAATCTTCCTTCATCCATGTTTTGAAAATGACTACTGCTTTAGCACAACACAATGTGTTGTCTCAACAAATTCAAGTAAAAATAGTTGGGCTGATGGCACAGTATGAATTCATTCAACTTTTGTCAAGTTGGTGTTTTTACAGTTTGGTAGTTTGTTTAGATGTCATGGAAATGGATACATTGACATACAAGCCTATGAATGACGAAGGAATGAATGAACTCTGATCCTTGAACACAGATGAGAAGTCCTATAACTGCTATGGCTGTAATCATCATCAGTCAACAATCAAAACTAGATCATCAATCAAAACCTCAAACCTTGCATGTCACACAGCCATCACTGTTAGGGTTTGGACTTTTGCCTCTCTCTCTCCTTGTGTTTCCTGTTTTCCCCTCCTACTGTGTCATGTATGTCTGTCTGTCTCCGTGTGGCTGGGCGTGGACTTCTGGGTTCCTCCTCCTACCTGCTCATCTGACTCTCTACAGCTGCTGTCTCACCTCACCTGCACCTAATCTCCTCATCAAGCCCCAGCAGTATATCACCCCGGCTCAAACATCCAGACTCTGCCAGATTGTTCAGTCACTGCTGCAGTAACCAGACATCTAGGCTACTTCTCCTGAGAATACCTGTTCGTTCGTACTTTTTGTGTCTGTTCCTGATCTCCAGTTAACCCTCTGCTCCGCACCACAGATCCTCTACGCCTGCTCCACCACCACTCCAGCTTCAACCCGCCTCGCCTCGGTCTCAGCAGTCTGTTTGGTCTCCACCTTCATCCCCTCTGCCTGCCACGCTCAACTGGACCCGTCCACCCCAGCCAGACCACCCCCAGTCAAGCCACCAGCCTGTTTTTTCTCTTTCTTCTGTTGTGTCTGTTTTTGGGTCCTACTGTTGAACTGCTATAACAATCACCTTAAAAACTGAATAAACTCTATGCATACAAAAAGTTAGTAGTTGAAAGCATATGTGCCATACGACTCACGATAAAAAAAAAAGAAGCTCTCTGTCCCTCCGTTTATTATGCACTAATATAATGTTACATTAAACCTGTGAGGTCTAAACAAAAACAAAGCCGCATATTACAGTGAGTTATGCTAGGTATGTCAGTGAGATATAGCACAGAAAAGAATTTCCGATTTTTCGATCAGTCTTCCAAAAGCCAGCGTACTGAACAATACCCAACACTGATTATCACACCTCCACTGTCTGCTTCAAGTCCGACCCTGGATGAGCATTTTGGTAATTATGTTCATCTTGAAAGTGAGAGACCCCAAGAGCCTGTTGCCTCAGCTCCCGCGATCGCTGCTGTTAGCAGTGGTGGGTAGAGTAAACAACAACAGTACTCAAGTAAAAATACTGTTACTTTATAAAATAATGACTCAAGTAGAAGTAAAAGTACTCATAAAAGTACTTGAGTAAGAATAAAAAAAGTACCTCGTAAAAAAAAATAGTTGCAACAAAAACAAAAACTGTTTCCACTGACATGGGCTGAGACATTGAACTGTTTGTCAAAGGAGTTTAGCTTGAAGCTAAACAGTAACATCAAACTTGACAGTGTATGATCTCAAACGTTATTATTTATATTTATATTATTGCTAAAACAGAAATTTTAACTGACTGACTGTGATCGGCTGGAAGCTGAAATGTTGACATAGAACATCACCCGGGCTTATTAAAGTACTGTAACCGGCGCCGAAGCCGGCCGGTACCACCGGGTTAGACGGCCGGTACCACCGGGTTAGCCGGATAGCTCGGTTAGACGCCGGCGTTTCGTCTTCTGCCACGTTCTTGAGCTACAGTGAGGTAAGGGAGGGCCGTGGAGGGGTGGGGCACACCTCCGTCCACCTGCGGTGCTGCTGCTGTGATTGGTTAAGGATGTCTCCCTCAGCCGAGAGCTGCAGAGCTGCGTCTGAGCTCATCTGAATTTATTTATGGCTAAATTAATGTAATAAAGTGTGTAGCCCAAAGTAACGGAGTAAAAGTACATATATTTTCTCACAAATTTACTCCAGTAAGAGTAAAAGTATTCTTGTTGTTTCTTGATGTGTGTGATGAAAAGAAGTGACCACCGGTGACACGTCTTCACTTGTGCATAAAAAGACTTTATTACACAAAAGAGAACAATGTCAAAAACCGGTCGAATCTGAGAGTCTCTGGTGCCAATTGTGAGGTCTCTCCCTTTTCAGCCCAAACTGCTATCCTTATATGTGGTTTCTTTACCCCTCAAAACCCCGCCTTTTACAACCAGACAATCAGTCGAAAATCTGCTAAAGTTGTAAAAGTGACATCTAATCATTGAGAGTCTATTATATATCTATAATTTATCAAAAAAAATACTCAAGTACATGTAACGGAGTAAATGAAACGCATTACTACCCACCACTGGCTGTTAGCAAGTTACCTGACACGGTAACAGTGCCTTTTCAGCCCATCAATTACAACTTCCCTGGTTGCCGTTTTGGGACAGAATCATTTCAGATGGCTACATTATGATACTGAGACCAAGTTTTGTGTTTTGCTTGTGTGAATGCTAAGGAAAAAAAACTCATACCCGAGGACAATTTCAGGGCAGATAACCCATTCCTGTCAAACGGATTTGGAAATATTGTGTTATCATGTAAATTATTATGTTGGATATATGAGATATGTGGATCAGTTTAATGTAGCCTATGAATTTTGCGTTGTGTATGATGTTTTAAGTCAATGTGTCCTGTCTAAAATGCTGTGATAGGGTCCTGCCCCGAAGGTAACAACTTTTAGCCAGTTTTGATGCCCATGTCAGAAGCGTCAATAATTAAGTTCTATTTTATTTATTTTGGTGTTCAACAGTTTTATATTTGACGTGTTTGGTTTCACTATAAAGAAGAAAAAAGACAGTCGATTTCGGTGCAAGGCTACAGATAAGTGTTACAGTTGTTACTTTAGCAGACGGTTACTGTTTGCTGTGTAGGCTATCAATCTCAATCAATCAAATCATTTTGTCACCTTTTAAGTGTAGCCATAATTTATTGACAGTGATAATGTTTGTATGTGCTGTGTGCTATGCAATGCCAGTATGCTGTCCTCTAACAGAGAAAGCAGTTTCAATAAAATACAATCAATTTTTTACCATTTCAATAAAGCCAATTTTTTTTGGGGTTCCTGGCGAAGTAGCCGAACTACACGCCCCCACTACAGCACCCCCAACCAAAACCCACTTCCCACGGCCCCGCTGGCCTCCTAATTCTATTGTATGCTTGCAATTCAGTAAGCTTAGTTATTGTATGCTTTTTGTGTTTGACAGAAAGACCTTAAGGCAAAATGTCTTCCCCAAATGACTCAACCCTTCTCTCCAGAATTAAACTGTTGTATTCCTGCAGTAATGCCTGTGTTATGTATCCATATCATTATCTTTGAACAGAATTTAAACAGCACCTTCAGAAGAAACTACAGATCCATAAAGCTGTTTAGGCAAACTAACAAACCCCAATTTAAAGGTAATTAGCTCAATGAAGCCTGTTCAGAAAAGAGGAATCTTCAAGGATATATGTAAGGTCTTTTTATTTGTCTGTCATATAGGTCAAAAGTCAAAAGTAATGGCTACATACATTGTTCACATACAGCCAAATAGATTATACGCTTATATCAGGCACAGGGCTGGGTAACTTTATTGAGTATAAAAACCTGTATATCAATACGCCAAGAAGGAAAACTTACTGAAGGTGATGCTTGCAGGGATTGTACTTAACTGACAAGAAGGGGCATTTCATTTTAAGGTGTTGCAAATGTTTGAAGTTTTACAGATATAATTACCGGGAAAAAGACAATTTCTGACTCACAGGTTTATGTAAACAGAACTTTATTTAAAGTATTTAGAATAACACAAGGCACTTTCATTACCACCTTCCTTATTTGTATAAGCAAGCAAACCTTTGGCTCCAAACGTGAGACAGAAGAAGTGAGTGGTGTAAATGTATATAAAGACAAATTTATAGTTAAGATTGTTTGGTGCCACATTTAGGTGATAGTAAAAACATCAAAAACAAAAATATCTTCCAAAGTTAACAGGGATGATACAGGATTTTTCTAATTTACCAGGCTATAAGATGACCACTGGAAAAAAAAACAGATTTGATGCAAACCATTAAAGGATCTTGGAGCAGTCCAGAAGATATTAATAATTTAAAAAAAAGATTAGATACATAGGTTGCTAAATAAGTTCTCAGAACAGTTAAGTGACTCTTTGATTAATTAACTTGAAAATAATATTACTACATAAGGTATATTACTGCATAATTATTTAGTAAGCTGAGGAACTTTGGGTGAAAATAGAAAGACAACATCAAAAGCCGTACAACTTATTTACATAGATTTTTACAAACCACAGTATAAAAGTATTAAATATTGTCATAAATAGCCCATTAAAATCATGCAAGAAACTGCAACTAATCATCCCTAAGAATAAGCATGTTTGGAATAAAAATCCAAAATATGGTACTCAACTATATAAAAATATACTTGCAGCACAAAGGGAAATATGTATTTCCAATATAAAATGGTAAATCAACCTTAGCTTAGTTTAGGTTACAATTTGTTAGTTGGCTACCCCTGCATTACCTTGCTCTTGGCTAGTAGAAACCAGTTGTCAGTTATGCAGCTTTGCATTGTACCGTTACATCATTTATTGTTTGCTTAAATCAACCCCATTTGTCATAAGACATAAGTTAGTATCATGGATCAGGTTAGCCGGTAAAGTAATTTGGCAAGCTAGCCAGTGAGCATATCCACTCAGATAGGATTTTGTGTCTGGAGTTGGTTATTTCATAATGTTAGTTGATAAAGTAATTTGGAAACAGCAAGCTAGACAATTTACCAACCAGATCAGTACCGAGATGGATGAATTAGCTGAAGTTATCCACTCAAGACACATCATTTACATTTTCCCTTAAAAACCATTTGGAGTCCTTTACATAGAAATCAGTACACAGGCTGTTATAGGCAACCGAGAAGGTCGGGGAGGGTCTTGTTTTTTAAAGTTACATTACAATCCTTTCACACATTGGAAATACAAAGTGATTTATACATGTAAATTGCTTCACAGTCTTACATATAAACCCTTAAATTGTAGTGCGTCGAGCTAGCAGGGCCACAACTCTTTCACTTTTGTTGAAGCAAAAGACTGGCTTCATTTGTTGGCACAATTTGAATTTTTACTTGAAATGCTGATAATATAGGTTTCAATGGCCAAACAACTTGTAATTGCTATTTTGCTATGTTTTTAAAATGTATAAAGTAAGACAATTTTTTAATTAAAGGTTCTGGTTACTGGCCTCTCTCTTACCCTGACACTGATGCAGTCCTCATCTGCTTTGACATCAGCAGGCCAGACACATTAGACAGCATTCTTAAGAAGGTCAGTCTTAGGAAGATCCTTCCCTGTTGTAGTTGGACATGCCTCTTCTTCCAGTATCCCATTATGTCGTGAGGTATACATTATATACCTGAATATATACTATATTTACTGTATATGCTTCACCATAGGTTTTTGAGTAGGCTGGTAAATGATTAAAGCAGCCAAGCGAAGAAGGTCTGGGAACAAGGAGAGAGGTAGATCTTCCATGTGCCCTGAGGAACAAGGCACTTCTCAAAGCACATTGGTTTACATCCTGAACTTTTAAAATTTAAGTTCTATTCTTTGTCTTCAGCAGTCTTTGCTATAATATGCAAAATATGAAAAAGGGTTAACTATAAGCACTGATTTTCTACTTTACACATCGCCCAAAGTTTCACATTAACATGCTCATTGTAGGTCAGGGTGTGATTGTATAACTACTGATGTAAAATATGTTTTATAAAAGGAGAACATCCACAAAAGATCAAACAGATCACTGTTAATGGCCCCCTGCTCTTTGACCTATCCGTCCAGTGAACAAGAGAGATTGAGGAGGTCTGTCCCAGCACTAGGATGCTGCTCGTGGGGTGTAAGTCAGACCTCTGAACAGACCTCTTCATCAGGTCCCACAACAGACAGACACCAGTATCACATGATCAGAGGGCTGTACTACGAAGTGAGTTTTACCTACTCCGATTTAACTCGGGGTTACCAAAGCAAGTCGGGGTTGACAAACTCTGATTGTCCCAGCTGGAGTTAATCGGTACTACAACTGTAGAAAAGGCCCCAAAGTTTCAGTTAGTGAGAGTTAATGAGGATTCAGTTATGTTGCCACTATTCAATGTGCCATTCAGGTATCAGCCTATTCACCGTTAGTTGTTATGGGCAGCCACTCCCACCTGCCTTAGCTATGTGTTTTAGAGTCAGTCGAGCGAGAAGCGACAGGTTGCCGTGCCGTGAGTATTGTTCTTTATATTGCTTATGGTGTTATCCTTTCTTGTGTTGATGCCACTGTAGAGGACTTCTGATGGGAAATGCCGGTGGAAATGTGGAGTTTAGGTGCGGGATGGATATGCTAATTAGATCCCGTTTCATGCATGCTAGTTACGGCTCTTTGCTCACCTGATTTAGCATGTCAGAAAGATGCCGACTTCGGCACATGTTCTTTTATTTGTCACTGTTGTTAAGAGTTCTGCATTTGAGTAGAAATATGTAAATATAATGTGACTGTTGAAAAGTGTCTTTTGTTATACTGTTATGGGATTTATGTACACATTATATTTCATATTGTTGTATTTGTTTCTCTCTGTATAGAAAAACCACAACCAGACACAGCAACATAAATTAAACAACTTGGTTGACCATCACTGGACTCTTTATTCATACTCTGGCAATACCGGCCTTAAGTGGTGTTCTGGCCGACACACCGAGGTGAACCTGGTGACATACACAGAACTGGTGCACAGGCAGAGCAAATCCCTAATATCTTCACTACAACAACAGTGATTAAGATGTTGGTTGGTTGTGTTAACTTAATTGGAGTCTGTGTGTGTTCGTGTAAAAGGGGCGCGTTCGGTAGCACCGGCAGAGTTTCTGCATCATGGCTCATTCTCCGTATTTCACGTCGGAAGAATGCACATTAATAGTGTCCCGATACAAGGAGTATAAAGAAACACTAAATGCCAAATCAAACACTGTGGCGGCCAACAGAGTCAGGGAGGCTTGTTGGCAGCGCATTGCCAACAGAGTAAATTCGTAAGTACAGTGATTTTGTCATGTCTTATGAATTCTTCTTGTATTTGTAATATGATTGAGATGTAAGGACACGTGAAATAGTCTAAATCTAAATATGTGAAAACAATGAGGATAATTCAGTTACGGCCTCCACATGGCTCCATCTGTGAAACTGAGCCGTTACTCTGTGTTAACGAATGAAGATTCCTCAGCTGTAAAACGACCTGTATGAATGTAAAGCTGCTGTTAATAACTTTATTCTAAGAATAATTTCAGCTGCAACCCCAGTGGAAAGCGCACCTGAGGGCTGTACTACGAAGCAAGTTTAACCTACTCCGATTTAACTCGGGGTTACCAAGGCAAGTAGGGGTTGACAAACTCTGGCCATCTCAGCTGCAGTTAATCGGTACTACGACGATGATTAAGATGTTGGTTTGTTGAGTCCATGTTAACTCAATTGGAGTCTGTGCGCGTTCATATAAAAGGGGCGTGTTCGGTAACACCGGCAGAGTTTCTGCATCATGGCTTGGGCTCCGTATTTCACGTCGGAAGAATGTACATTAATAACGTCTGGATATGAGGAGTTTTAAGAAACACTAAATGCCAAATCAAACACTGTGGTGGCCAACAAAGCCAGGGAGGCTTGTTGGCCGCACATTGCCGACAGAGTAAATTCGTAAGTATGGTGATTTTGTCATGTCTTATGAACTCTTCTTGTATTTGTAATATGATTGAGATGTAAGGACACGTAAAATAGTGTAAATGTAAATCATGTAAATATGTGAAACCAATGAGGATAATTCAGTTCCAGCCTCCACATGGCTCCATCTGTGAAACTGAGCCATTCCTCTGTGTTAATGAATGAAGATCTGCTCCTAAAGCTCCTCGGCTGTAGACCAACCAGTATGAATGTAAAGCTGCTGTGTTAACAATAACTTCGTTCTAAGAATAATTTCAGCTGCAACTCCAGTGGAAAGCGCACCTGGCCACAAGTCAGGAATGAAATATAAAAATATTATCTCAAGCGGTGTGTATTAGTAGTCCATATCATTAATACTGAGTACAGATGTGGTGTGTAGCCTGCACATATAATAGCCTTTTCATGTGTTCACAGCAAACAAAAAAAGTCAGACAGAGGGAAAACCGGAGGAGGGCCACCTCCGGCTGCTTGCACAGAGGCAGAGGAGTTGGCACTGGCCAACAACAGAGGAAGGCCCATAATGGAGGGAGTCAAGGGGGCAGTCAGTTCTGACCCTGGTGGCAGCTCAATGTCCACTCATTATGTACAGGGTAATATCATATCGATTGCTGTGCCCAGTTTAAAATTTGTATGTAGTTCACATGCCTGTCTTACGTACAGTGGATGATGACACCGTGAATCTACTCCAGCCACCAGCATGCCCCTCATCTGACGTAAGTGTGGAAATAGTTGAGGTGTTCTGTGGATTTATAAATGCCCCCCCCCATGTCAGCCTTGTCTGACACACACATCCAGGTTGACCCATCATTTGTGCTTTTATGTCTATTTAACAGTGACTAAGCACACTAACTAGCCTATGTATGGCAAATTGTCATGAGCTGATATTTCCAGTCACACATCTATTGAATGAAATGAACCCTCATGAGTTGGCAATTGCATTACTGTCTTTCAGGAGGAGCTAAATCAACCACTCTCCCCACCCAGGGCTACCTCCTCTCAGAGAACCGAAAGGGTAGTTTTCCCTTTGCTATTAAAATGATTATTCATACTGACAATATGTAACAATAATGATGCCAAATCATGCATGCTATGTTTGTTCTTTCAATGCATTTTGCTGTGCAGCCTGGATCTGACAATGTGTGATTGCGCTACAAACGTATGCTAGAGCTTGATTGCCACAAGAAATGGCTCCAAATAAGAAAACTGAAATTGGAGATAGAAAAACTGGAACATGACAAAAAGGTATTGCTATACATTGTACATCGTTTTGTTCAATATGTCTCTATCATTTGATGCAACTCATACCAACTTCTTTCTTTTAACATTTAGGAAAGGGATCCCAATAAATAAAAGCATGACTCAGAAAAATAATTGTGTCTTTTATTTGGGCATTACTATGGCGAGTGGTGTTAGAGACATCTGGCCCTAGAAGCCGGCAAAGATACTGAATGCCCATTGATGAGAATCGATATCTTTCATATAGGACCTCATCAGGGTAAGCTAAAGGATTTTGATGGTCTCTAAACATCCTCGCCTGCAGAGTGAGCCTCTCACAATCTGTGCGCCAATGTCAATGTGCCTGCATTTTTCCTCAACAAGTGTGTGGCTGGAGGGGCGGAGCTTATATACAGTAACCTTGAGTTAACCACGACCATAAACTGCTCCGAGCAGTTTAGAGACACAGCGTAAATTACCATGACAACACACCGAGGAAAATCTATCCACTTTCGTAGTACCGGTTAATCGATCAGTTACCAACGTCATGAAGTTACTCCTGAACCTACCCGATAAGCAGGTTACCTCACTTCGTAGTACAGCCCTCAGGTGGGTGAATGCCTATGATACTCCTGTTTATTTTGGACTTCATTAAGATCATCATACTACACGCTGAAGGAAGGTCTAATGTTTGTTTATGGCTTGCCTTATTACAATTGTTTTTTGCTTCAATTAAAGTGAAAAGAAAATTAATTGCACATTAATGTGTAGCACATTAACACATCTTCATTTGTGTTCAGAGGGAAGCAACACTAAATGAGCTTGGCTAACCTGGTTAACCGGGCTATAGCATGCTATAGCTGATAGACAACAACTAGACATTTTTTGAAATACTGGCGCCTCCTAGTTCTAGATTTAAATGAAACTTTCAGGACATGCTTTAGGTACCTTTGGACATACCCTTCAGCTTTTGTGATGATTAACCCATCACAAAATTAATTGATGTATTTATGTGCTGAGCAATACCACATTGAAGTTCATTGGTCAATATCCTGAAAACTAAAGAAACAATGTTCACGCAGCTTTTGATAAGCTTGGTCCAATAATGATCCACTAACAGTTTGGTAGCAGTCAGACCGATGGTTTAAGAGATGATGTAAAAACAAGGGCAGACAGTCCATCATGGAACTTTTATGGCAACAAGCGGGTTTCAGCCTTTCAAAAGCTGAGCAGTCACTTCAGCTAGTTAAATTGTGAGTGAGTGAGACCAATCTGTGATCACATGTTTGTATTTGCGGCACTCTCTATGGACTGGGCTCAAAATGCTTTAGTAGTGTCACCGGTGTGGGGTGACTTTTAAGATAAAAACACAATACACTAAAATGTTAAAATCTACTGGGGAGTTGTGCTGACCCAAAACAGCATACAGGTGCAATTTAACGAGGTTTAATAAAACAGGTTAAGACAATAAAAACATCCTAAAAATAATATAAAATAGTTTAAACGTCAGTCCAGGTATGCAGGGGAATCCAAAAGATTAAAAGTCCAATACTCCTCCAAGAGCAGGACATGGCGTCTTCCGCTACCAAATACAGAAGAAAATCTTGGTCAACAGATTGGTCTATTCCAGTCTTTTTCTAAATCAAGGGTTGTTGCACACAGAATGGCATATGCCACACATAACTCGTACCGTACCAACTTAAACACTACAACCATACAAATCAAATACTCATGCAAAAGTAACTAACTAGATGTCTCAAAATAATCAAAATACACATGCAAAACAGAAGTCTCTCCCCTAGTACGGTGGTAAGCAATTACACACTGATAATGTTGGTACCGGTCCAACTGCACACCGGATAGATCTGCCCACTTAAGCACTGATACTGAACAATGGGAGGGGGACTTAACTGAGGGGGGTTGAATCATGTCTCTGGTTGCGGGGGCCTGTTGTGGCGGCGTACGTCAATGGCGTTGCCCCTCAAACACGCTCCAAGCTGGTTGCTCGTCTCCTGGTCCGGTTGCTCAATCCCGGCGACCCGACCGTAGGCTGGCGTCTTCACCAGACTATCCGTCGTCCATTCCGTTCCAGTTCCATCCTCACTGCTCCGCAGTGTCACCACGCCCGTCTGCCTCCTCCCCTCTGCTCCGCTCACCGGTCCTCCGCTCACCTCAATTAGCCCCGTTTTTAAAGCGCAGTGCACCAATCAATATCCGCTGTAGCGCGTTGCCTTTGCAGGTGGGGGTGATTAGTCGCAATTACCGGACCACCCGCACACACATACACAGCGACACTTCACCCGTGACAGTAGGCCTATTCCCAAAGACAGCCTGAAGATATGCACCCAGAATTAGCATGATTGGACAAATCGTTAATTTTTTTTTCTCTGCTATGCTTTTTTCCTCCTAAGTACATTGGCCAGTATCTCTTTATTTGATTGGCTCAGTCCACTAATAACCCGCAGCTTTGGTAGCAATCGCACCTATGGTTTAGGATGGGCTCAGGAGCTGCATGCTGCTCTTTCCTCCCTCTGCAGTGGCTCCCTGTTGCTTTGATAAAAAACAAAAAAAAAGGAATAAATAATGGCCGTTTTATTTTATTTTTCAATGGAGTACCTCTTATATTAGAAATCGAGGTGATCTATATACTTTATATTCTTAATACTTACTGAATGAAAGGCATCTGTGTGAGGTTGTGAAATAAAGGCCCTCCATGTTAGTTAACTAACATTATGTAATCTTAAACTGAACTCTGTGCAAATACAATTAAGTGTGTGTAACTTCAAAATATTAACATCTCATTTCAGCATGTTTCCAGAAGTAGGCCTACATTAATGTTTTGAAGTATATATTGCATTAATGCAGTAAACTAGGCTATAGTTCTCTATCATGGTAGGCTTTTATAGTTGGGGAGACTTTTTTGTAGAGCACACTGAGCTTGACCTGTATGTGAAGTTTCAAGTCATTTAGACCTACAGTGTGAGAGGTCTGGCCTTTCCAAAATTGCATTTTTGGGGATTAAACAGTGCCACCACCTGGCTGCTTTGGCTCATATTCCTGCTCATTATTTTCAGTTATTGGACTGAGTCTTGTGTTTGCAGCTCATTCCAGCTCATGGCAACTTCAGCTATGGCAAAAGACAAGAACAGTAATAAACAGACACAAAAACAATAGGGCTTTGCCCCTTTGGGGCTTGAACCATAATAATAAACTATCACAAAAACAACAGGTTTTTGCCCCTTTGAGGCTTGAACCACTGTCCATCCTTTTCAGTAGTATCCTGCACAAAATGTTGCTAATCTTATGTTAAAGTGAAAGGTTTGCTGGGTCATCAGGTGATTGCCAATTTAGTACTTCTTACTACTGTGTACTTAATACTGACCCAATCATTCCTCTCATAGAAAAGGCGCAAGCAGAATTAATCATCCGGTAAAGTCTCTCAAAGGGGCATAAACTTGCTTCTAGTGTCAAAGCTCCACCAGTTTCCTTTAGAGTGTGTATGAAAGCAGAATGATGTTGAAATGCAGCTGACCCAAAATAAAGTGTGTTAGTGAGGTGTTGTTCCACTAGCTTCAACAGCTTCAATGGTCCTTTGAGGACAATGTTACATGTTTTGTCTCATTTGAAGTAAAGGTTTTATTTCACAATATATATGAGGTAATAACACAGTTTCTCTATTCCCCAGACTACTGTGTAAATGATCACTCAAACTATTAACATATTTACTTGACTTCTCTTGTATGCACATAACCAAAGTCTCAGTCATTAAAAAAACACAATTCTTGTAATTGATTCAGCATTCAAGTCTTTAATGAGTACAGTTCACAATAGAAGAGAAAAACAGATGGACAGTTCACACACAAGTTTAAACTCTGTAAATTATGGACCTAGAAAATTCTTTCCAGCAAGAAGTGTTAAAACAGAGAAGCAGGAAGCAAAGGTGGGGGCATGTTGTTAAAGGTACAGGTGAGACAATGAAATACAATCCAGGAAGCCAAGTGTCGGTAACAGATGAATTTCAAGACGATAGTATGTTCACAATATGAAGTAATCTATCAGGACTGATGCGCTTGCATGTATTAGATTGTTGTAGTTTTATGGGATGGTATTGTGCAGGAAAACATGAGCCAGCAACCTTATGTTTATTTGCCAGAGCTCTCTGTGTTGGCACCCTCACCGCCATTTTTTCACACAGGGCTAAAGTCAGTCTGAAGACAGCCTTAGTAGGGTTATGCAGATAAATTATGGAATTATTTTGTAGATGCTGTCTCTTGACAGTCCAAACTGGATTTACCGTAAAAGAGCCATTCCTACTTCACAGCCTCAGCAGACTTAATGGTTAAAGTCAAAAAACACATTGAAGAGAACAGACTGAACATGAACTTTCTAAGGCACTGTGTAACATTAACAAACCAAACACAGCATTTCCTGAATAACGTGATTACAGATGTGATTGTAAGGCTGTCAAAGCCTGCTTTAACATAGAACCAGGCATCTACATACAATCAGGCTGTACATTATTCTGAGATACACATAAGTCCAGTTCTTTAGATATATGTGTCAGGACACTGGCTACAGACTGTGTGGAACATCATAGAGGTCAGTGTTAAGGGCCTTACCCAGGGCCTTTGTTTTGCCACTTAACACCACCAAAACACCCTGTCATATGTAATCATATAATTAAATTCATACCCTCTACTGAGATGTGCACAGAATGCACACAGAAATTAAATCACTAAGTCTTCTCATCTGACTCTCAACAGCAAATAAGTGAATTTTCCATAATGCATCCCTTCAATTTGGACATGAAATAATCAAAAACATATTATATACTGTATATAATTCTATATTTCTAAAAGGCATAAGAGACAGACAGATTCTCAGTGGTTGGAGAGTGGCTCTTTTCACTTTCCTCATATGTTGTAACTGTAGGAGGTTTGGCTCCTGCTAAATTAAAGTCTGTAATCCATCTCTACTGTGTCTTCACAGTGAAAAAAGGTCTGCAGAGCCTTCCCCCTGGAGATGTACTTGATACTCTCTATCTCACCGCCATAGTTGCTGGGCTTCTGGAAGTGAATCTCCAGATGGTCCTGCAGGTCCTCCTCGTCCTCCATGTCCTCGATGTCATCCAGGAGGATGGTTCGCTTTGGAGAGCCACAGAAGGTCTGAAATGAATCATCCACATTGCTCCGTCATTACTCTGCTTCGTCATCTCAGACAAGGAGATGGATACTTATAGCTATAGCTGACCACAGCTGTTTATCTACATTTGATCAATCTGTATTTGACACCAAAAGGACACAACTTGGCTTCAGATTTCAATGTAATAATATATAATGTAATATTAATTAACAAAAATTTTGAACATCACTGTTTAAATAAGTGATAAAAAGTTGGGAATAATTGGAATAAAAATAATCATTGTAAGTCTAAAGATACATTTGTTTTTCCAAGTCAAAAAAATTCATATATGTTATGTAAATATCTTAATCTAAAACTTAGGAATAACTCTGTCTTTTCATGAACAAAATGTTGCATGTAATTTTAAATTGTTTGCCTTTAAGGCCACAGATTTTTAAAATACTGTATAACAAATATGTGTATGAATGGATAAAAAATGTCAGTGTCAGTGTTCCAGGTAGTTTAGTTCATAACATTGTAGAACTTCATTATAGGCTTTAGTGGAGTGAAAAGTACAATATTTCCCTCTGAAATGTAGTGGAGTAGAAGTATAAAGCAGCTTCAAATGGAAATACTCAAGTAATGTACAAGTACACCAAACTGTACTTGTACTTTTACTTGTACTTAAGTATAGCACTTGAGTAAATTCACTGAGTTACTTTCCACCACTGGCCCTATTCCTTGGGTTTTGGATCTGTGGTTTGGTTAAGATTCAGTGTAGAACTGATCAGTTCTACTCTGCTGTGTGCATTATCTGGGAAAAACAACAGGCAGAAGAGGAATGTTGGAGTGGAGAGCATGCTGTATGAATGATTGAATGGTACCTTCAACCAGTCTTAGTCTATCTTACCTGAAACTTGTGCAGCTGGTATTCATAAATGTGGCCAACCTGCACATTCACTTCAGAGTCCAGATCCACATAGTAACTCCCTCTCAGGGCCAGGCTCTCCGCAACTACACACACACACACACACACATTAAAATCACAAAGATGCTCAGCAGGGTTTGGTTTCACTTAGATCTGACCAAAAAACACCACAGTTTTCTGTAGATTTAGGCTGCTGTATCACTGACACAATGTTTTATGATTATTTCGTTAAAAAAAAAATAAATAAATAAAAATATATATAACTAATTGCAGTTTTACATTTGTTTTTTCATGTGTTGAATTTACCATAACATAACATAACTAATGATGAGGCATTGTCAAGCTTCATTGGCGCAGTAGGCAGCGGGTCACCTTCATAATCTGAAGGTCGTGAGTTTGAGCCTCACACGGGGCATGTGTTTTGTAAATTTCCCCACTGTGGGACGAATAAAGGTTTATCTTATCTGAATATGACTGAGAACATCAAATCTTGATATCATGCAACACTGAATGCTTTGTCATGATAGACCACCTGCAGTTCACTGTATCACTCCACACATTCACTCCACACATCCACTCCACTCGCACATATGGCTTTGTACTACCTCAGGCCCTGTTCTTTGGTCATGGACACAAGTTGACACTGACACTTCGAGTTCTGAGTAGCCCAGTTGAACTTATTCTAATCTTTTCAGTCAACTGATTGCTACTTTTTGACAACGATAAGAGTTGATTTGAATGTTGATTATTGGATATAAAATGTCAATGCTGGCTCAAAGTTATCTCGAACTTGCACCTTGAGAAGAGAGCACATTGACAGTTGTCTGATTCTCTTTTCAAGGTGAACCCCAAATATTAAGTCAGTTTAAGATGTGTTCAAAGAGCCAAGTTAACGGCCTAACAATGGGAGTGGATTGTTGGGATACTTTTAGCTGGCTAACATCATGTTAGCCTGGATTAGATAAGCAACATTAGAAAAACGGGGCCCAGTTCTGCTACATGGTGAATAATATATATGAATGTTGAGTAATGAATAATCAATCCCTCAATCCCAGCAAATCCCACAGTTCTGCAACTGCTTTAGAATTCAGAATTGGTTCTTTATACCCAACCCCCCAAGGCACACATTAAATCATCAAATAGTTTGATCACTAATCACATGATACATGCTATTTTTGGCTATTAATGGCAAATCCTTCTTCTTACATTACTTACTGCACAAAAAGATTCCAAAGCCTCACTTTTTTGCTCCAGTAGCAAGGAAAAACACTTCCGTATTTAGGTGACAACTAGCTGGACTTTTTTTTCACAAATCTATCTCCATCTGTGAAATAACCATAATGAAGACGATGTAAAGATGTTTAAACATATCACATACAATTTGTCTATCATTGTGGGGAGTGTATACTAGCCACAAGAATGAAGTGGGTAAATAAAGATTACTCTACCTTTGTTCTAAGGAAATCTGAATGATCAGTGAACATGATATCCAATTATTTATAACAGCAAATGAACAGTGGATGGGCTGTTGCTGGTTTGCATTCATTGAAACTGAACAAACCTGAATGAACTTGACCATCAATCAACTGTGAAATCGCCACACTGCTTTGATGATATGTTTACAGTGTTTGTTTGGCTGCATACACCTCGGTGTTAGTGAAACATCCACTCCATCTCCACCCTTACCTGCTGTACTCTGAGCTGAACCTCCAAACCTCTCTCTCTGTCTACCAGTTGAGGGGGCTAATCTTCATATTTTTAATATTTAGCCTCCAATATCCTGCTTTAACATTTATATTGTAACTATTTTAAACTCTTATTTCACTAATAATAAATTTTTCTTTTCTCTGCGGTGGAAATAAACTGCAGAATGTTATCATTTCCTTATGAAGTTGGTGTGGGCAGACAAATCCCATTGCTGAATTATGCCTACTCAGTTCTCACTCCAGTACAGAATGTGTCTGAAGTTTCAGTCCAAGGTTCAGTCCAGGGCGTGTCTGTCCTTAAATACACACAGAATGCAGCTGCAAATTCACTGTGAACTGCAGGACACATTTACACTACCCTATTGTCTTAGTAAACTTGGCCAAGAGAGTTGTACCTCCAGGGTGGAGAAAGGTGATATGTCCTGTCCCGGTGTTCTTATCGTACTTCACATTCTCCACCTCTCCTCCACCTCTGCTAGGTCTGGAGAAACTTATCTTCAGTCGGTCCATCATTCTCTCCACTGGCATGGAAGAGGGGACGTTGGAAATTTTAAGCTCCTTTCTGGAAACAGTGAGGTGGACCTGCATTGATGACAGCACACACTGATTACAAGGGAATCTTTCACTGCAAAGAATACTTAGCAAGACAGTATGAATAGACCAAATGTATGTACAGTAGGTAACTGAATAACAGGGTAACACATAGAGCACCATTGTTCTGTAAGTAAGTATTGATGGTGGAAAATGAGTTGAAGTACACTCTCAATGGAACTGAGTTGATTTGAAAAAAGTGTTACTAAATATTTATATATTTACATATCCTATCCTTATATCTTGTACATATCTTTTTAATTTTGATTTATTCTCTATTTTTTGTAATTTCTATTTTAACTCAAAATGGTGTTCACTGAGAAAGGCAAAGGAAAAATTTCATTGTACAGGGAAACTTGTTTCTTTTAACTGTGCAAATGACAATAAACGCTTTGACCTTTGACCTTGAAATAGGAGTTGATGATGCACTTAAGACACATTTTGTGCATATCTGGAGAGTAATGGAGCACACAGAAAAGTATTCTCTTGCAACGAACCTGGAAAATAAATAAATAAATGTGTGTGTGTATATATATATTTTACATACAATTATTTTTGCATCCGTTGGTGGCAAACAATAACAATTAAACACACACGTTTGAATTTGCCACTCGTGAAACACATTTCAGCTCGTAGCAAATGATTTTAGATGTGTTTTTGAGATTTCACACATGACAAAGGCACAAGTGATTTTCAGATTTTTCACATGTGGAATATAGGACGTCACACGGGAAACACATTCTCCATAACATGATGAATTCATAGGCAGACATAGTTTTTAGACAATTAATGTGTGAAATATATTTCATATTTTTAAAAATCGAACTCTCCAGAGACTGAAGAAATAGGCTTGCAACTGTATGAGATTTTTATGGTACAATAACTGTCTCAGAAAAAAATCACAGTTTCACAGTATACAATATTACACAATTATTATTATTGTCCATTACAGTGACCATTAATGGAATGATTTATATATATATATGAGAGAGAGAGAGACTTTTGGAAGCGCAAATGTATACTTTGGGAAAATGAAGGCTATATGTGAGGATATTATTACATATCCAGATGTTTTCAGCTTAACAAATAGATCAGCAATTGAATTAAACATCTGTAAATTTGTCAGTTATTTTGATTATTAGGTTGTTGCTGTAAACAGATCACAAATTGGACTGAGCACATTAGAATATATCTGCTGTGAGCCATGTCAGGAAAAATACTAATTCAAGGAAGACCACCGGTGGGAGCAAAAAGATCTACTCTTGTGGGATCTGCAGATTTTCATTGTACAGACTTATTATACAGTTTCAATTGCTCACAACTTATACAATCACGTCATTGTCCCATATCCTTTCTGACTGATTTTTATTTGAAAATGGAAATGCAAAACACATTTTCAGTATTCAGTTAGGTTGCTTTTCAGTTGAATTCTGTCACTCTACTGTGTCGATCTCTCAGATCTGGAAGTTTAGGGAATAGCTGAGCCATGCAGTTGACTGCATGAATTCACCATTTATTTAACTTTTCAATGTTGATTGAAATTGCCTGTTGTTTTATAATATGAAGTACATTTCATGAGCCATACTAGCCAGCCATACTCATCTGATCCAACAGCATACACTTTATTTTGTTTTAGCAGAGTTGTTCTGTAAATAATTCAAATTTCCATAAAAATGGTGTCCTATTAATTACAAACCTCACATTGCATAATATAACTTAACACGTTACAGTGTGGTTCCAAAATAAACTAAAATGGTAAACAACTCATTCATCAGTAAAAGAAAGAGACAGCAGTAGATAATGTTAGGTGAGTAGTAAGTAGTACACGCACTACTGCATAAACTTTATCTTAAAATTGTGTTTGTGTGTGAAAGAAAATCCTTTTAATATTCCAATGAACTAATGTTATCATAAATACACTTAACCTTTTTTCGAATTCTTGTTACATTTAATGATAGTAGTTATGGAGTAATCTGAGTCTACTCATTACACTAACTAACACCTACTAATATTTCAATTCATAATGAGTCTGGAAAGTAAGAAACAGTTTTTGAGGTACACATTTAATTTTCTCCATAATGAAGGCATGTACTTTAAATGTAAATCACTTTTATGCCGGAATGCATAAAAAGCATAAAAATAAAGCTTTTTCATCCAAAAAAATTCCAGGGAGAGAGACCCCCAGCCCCTCTACAGTGGTCTGGGCTAAGACATCTCCTCACCTCTCACTACATCTCTAATGCAATCACTGATCTTTTTGTTTAGCTGACAACATCTGATTAATTAACTATTATCTCCTAACATGTAGCCTACATGTATCAAATGATTCAATGTCTCTAAATGAGGCCAAGGTTTAGTTTTGGAAAGTATATAGAGAACCCTAACCGTCGCTCATGGAAAAACACAACCAAGTGTGTGTGTGTGTGTGTGTGTGTCTGTCTCAAAATGTACCTCAAACTTAACAGCAGGATCCATGGTAATTCTTTTTGGTTTCACATCCAAACTAATGTTGTCACAGGACACAGAGCACTTGGCAATCTTCAGGATCTGAGAGGCCACTGGTGGACAAAAAACATGGGAAAGATGTATACTTATCACAGTAAGGTATTGTTTAAGTCAGGGTTTGGCATCACTACTGTATCTTATTGACGCTGGTAAATGATACTCAGCCCCAGACCCCAGTGAAGTTACTTTGGCCATGTGTGTCTCTAACTGTTCCAGTCATCTGATACATGTCCAAAACAGCACTATCCCCTGCTGGCTGAATAGCTACATTAACTAAAATCCAAAAGACAATAAAAGTGGAAGCCACACAAGTCTTTCTGCCAGTGATTGATCCACCTGGAAGATACTGAGGCCTTGTCCACAGATATACAGATATTTTTGAAAAACGAGTATTTTCCTCTATATTTTGGCCTTCCAAAACTCAGATATTTATCATATTACAGTGTATCACACAGTAGAGTAGATGAAGTCATGTGTACCTTTCTCCTCTTCAAATGTGACAAGTGCCTGTCCTCCCTGCAGAAGCACAGTGGGCATCTGGCTGATGGCAAAAACTCCTCTGATTGGCTGACTGTCACTCAAATCCTCACTCTCCTCTTCATTCTGACCCCTGAAATTCACCTCTGTGTCTGGAATCTGGACATAGATCTGGACAGGTGGAGGAACACACCGTTCCTGAGTTACTGCACGACCATTATATCATCATTATAAATATAATCACATATATAAAATAACAGTTTGGGCTGGTGGATGGTCTGGAGGACTTTCTTCATTCCCACCTTGAATTTCTGTTTCAGCTCAGTTGACTCTGTCCTCTTAGCCTCTAGTTCAGCTTGATATCTCCTTAGTTTGTCCAGCAAATCCTGTCTGCATTTACCGAGCTTCAGGATTTCATCCTGTGTGAAAGAATCAAGTCAAAAGATGTATTTAGTTCCTTGTTATTCTCATCTAATTTCTTCCCAAAAGCCTGTAGATGTTACAGAGATGACTATACCTGCACTGCATTAATGCTTTGTGTGAATTCCTTCTGACACTCCTCTTGCTTTTCAACACAAGACAACATCTCCTGCTGGGCCTTTGTCTTTGCATCATCTTCATCCTGTTTTTCCAATATCAGCCTAGCTTTCACATCATCAGCTTTCTCTGCTTTAGTCTTAAAGAAAAAGCAGAGAAGAAAGAGTTAAAAAAAAAAATACATTTGCATAGAGACTGAAAATCAGATCACTGAATTTGAAATGAAACAATGACTGAAGTTTAAGTGCTGACTTTCAATTTCACTTCGATAGTGTTTACTTCAATACTGCAAGGCGGCTGTGGATCAGGAGGTAGAAAAATACTGAATCCCAAATTGCTCCGGATGGCTGTGCCATTGGTGTGTGAATTTGCGTGCATGAGTGAATGCTGGCTTGCTTTGTTAAAGCACTTTGAGTAGTCTAATAAGACTATAAATGCAATCCATTTAATGAGTGAAGAGTGTAAAAATTGCAAACCCTTTTAAACAGTTACCAAAGCAAATTCAAGAAAAATCATTGACCATCACCACACTGTGCAGCAGGACAATGATCCTAAATATACAACCAATTAAACCTCTGATTTTTTCCAGAGTCAAACACTATAATATTGCCTGAACTCATTCCAACTGAGCATGAGTTTCACCTGTTCAAGACAACTGCTGCACAGGCCTGACAGATGCCTGACAGACCATCAACAGGAAAGATACTTGGCTGACACCTGTGCATCACAATCTTCAGCCAGTGAGTGACTGCAAATGTAGTGCCAAATATTACATCATGATGAATTTAAGTTTATGTTCAAAAGTGCAGCTGCTTTTGGTTCACTAAACTAAACTACAATTCCCACGCTGTTGATTTGATGTGAATATAAACACCTTATAATTAACCTGAAGGTCAGCACTTTAACATTACAGTACGTTGTTGTATTTTCCAATCCATTGTCTTGGAGTGCAGAACCAAACACAATGTTGTAAATCTGTAACAGACACGGGTGAAGATACTGAGGAATAAAGTGCAATTTTATCTGTCATTGTTTTCATATTTTACCAGCAAATCTATTTTGCAATACACTATGGGGAATACAAAATATTTAACACAAGTACAACATGCCACCATATAAAAATGCTACTCAAAATATTAAAAGTCATGAAAATATGAACAGTAAACTATCACTGTTGGCTGAACAAATAATTTGAATAGCTATTTCTGCATCGAAAACATATTGAACATGACTCCCTGTATGTTGACCAATCACCCAATTTGAAAGTGATATCAGAGTCTCATCATGCGTTTTCAGTTTTAATATGGGGACTGAGCTAGCACTTGTTGGAAACAAATTCACTTTCATTTTGCACATTAAAATTATCCCAGTGATGTGTTATTCTGTTGTCTTTTATTATGAAGTAATAAGTGGAGGGGCCAGAAAAAAGATCTTCACCTTTGTCTTAAGCTCAAGGTATAATAAAGACCTAGAAAACTTCTTGAATGTATTATGAACACTTTGTTTTTGACTGCACTAATAAGCACTAGAGATGCATGTGTTTATGGGTCAATAATTTATAGGCGTGACTGCGACTATTAAGGGAAGGGGGCTCCCTAAGGCTGCATATGTACAGGGCCACTGAAACTAGCTCCACAGTAAAATGCAACTAAAGCGCTTATCCATGATCAACATTGACAATCGTGTAATATATGATAATATATCACTCATAGGTCATTTCTTCTGCAGACAAGTACTTTTTTTCCCCCGTACATTAATACTTGAAAACTTAAGCATAATTTAGAAAGCAGGACGTGTTCCTGTATTTTTACATGTTTTACATGTTAGTGCTTGGGTGTCAGCAGGCTACTTGTGTTCTAGAAACAAATAAAATGACACCGCACTGCCAGATTATGTTTTGATACTTCCGCTTCCGTTTCCGTAACTGGAATCACTGAACTCACTTCAGCTCTGAAATAAAACGCTTCAAATGTACATAACACTATGGATCATAAGTTTTTGCACAAGACACAGTCAGTGGCTGAAATGATTAAAGCATTTTGAACTTTGTCTCTTACCTTCCATTTCTCTAGCTCTTTCATGGCCTCCTCGATTTTACTGCCTGCCTCCTCCAGACCACCGTCCACCTGACAATAAGGAACAGTCCTGTTACCTACTAGCCTGGATCACTGAGTCCTTCACCGGCAGGTCACCAGCTCACTCTGCCGGTAACGGTACTTAAATGATCCTTACCTTGCCATTTATCGGGCTTTCATCGTCCATGTCAGCCATGACTATAGGAACGAAAACGAAACTGGGTTAACAAAGAAAAATAAAGACAGCCAAATACAGACTGTCGTGACAGTAAACTTACTTTCTCTATATGCTCCCGCTTTATTTTCCTGTCGTTAAGTGAGACAAAGCGAGAAAAGAGACAGAGAATACACACCGAGCAGCCGCTGTTCCAACTCACTGAAATCCAAATCAAAAGCGAAAGTTAAACTTGTTGTTTGCTTTAAAGTTGACGCAACACCACGTGACAGGCGCTGGCGTATGGTAGAGAAGGTGGACACAAAGACAGAAGACTACACGGTGACTTCAATTATAATCCGAAGAAATGCTGAAATACAAAGAAACTATTAAACTGTATAATTCAATAAATTATTAAAACTCTATACTAGATACTAACAAAGAAGTTTCCTCAGCATTTTACATTTCAGTTTAATTGGATTGAATTTTTGTTTTGAGATTTTTATTTCAAAATGCTCTTCACCAAAGTGTGGTATTTTTTCCCGGTGACACATTCACTAAGGAGACCCAATGTGTTAAATAGTAAATACACAAGATGAAATATGATGAAATAAACAATCAATACACATAGCCATAATATGTATAAATCATGACATTCTGAAATAATCTTATATATTTTTAAAACTCAGCTCCTTGCTCACCCTGCTTTCACAGAAACAAAGTTTATAACAGGTCATTTGGTTTTCATACAGCTGATTAGACGTCCTTTTTCCAAAGTCTGTTTTTATGCCTCAGCACCATTTTCCCCAATGACTGAATGTATCAGGACAAATAAAGCAGAGCCTGTCCTGGGAGAGGCTGTTGCTTAGGTCAAGCTGACCAAACAGCCAGTCCTATGCCTGGCTCCGCCCTGTTCATCCTCACTGACAGACAGTAGGCCTGTTTGAGATGAGCTGCTGTCTGCCTTGGAAGTAGACAAGAGTAGCCACTTGTAGTCGGGGCAGGTATCACAAAGCATGCCTGCAGTCGAACAGCGGGGAGTTGGGTTGACTGAATTTGCCATGGCAGAAGTAGCATTAATGTTCTCCGTGGCTGATGAAATGGATGAAATTAGGCCCCCAGGAGGCGCGGCAGGCTTTGAAGCTAATTTGACATAGTGGCCAACCCATGTAATTAGAACTTCATACTTGATACATACGAGCCCAAAGAGACTTTTACCCATAAGTTTACATTGTGAGATGTCTGTAAATCAGCAAATACATTTTTCTGAGGTAGATCAACTTACAGGTCCAAACACTTAAATAGCCCTGTGTATGAATTTGAACCTTAATATATTTTAAACAATATGCTTATTGTATAATAATATAATATAGTCATCGACTCCTAAACCTTAAGACAATAGTGCAACAATTTAGCAGAGTGCAAAAATATGCAGAAATAATATTAGTCTTTTTAGCAGGTTGCTCCATATACATGAGGTAAGTGGATATTTAACATACTAGATACTAGATAGGAGTCTGCAGTCTTGTGAAATGTTGTCAATGTAAAGGTACCTGCCTATAAAAAACATAAAAAACACAAGTAAAACATGTGTTTATTATACTTAAAATTTGCATACAAATATAACACTGCACAATGGCCACACAATGTAAACACTATATCTTAAAAAGAAAAGAAAAAAGAACTAATGAATTTTGCCTCTGAATTGTGGCAAACAGGCCAGATTCAACATCAAATCTAGAAAACAGAACATTGTACAGTGGCAAGCCAGTATAAAGTGTAAAAATAGATGCAGTTTAGGAACTTTTCAAATGCTCAATGAGGAGTGTACCAGTTGCTGGTTTAATATGACTCTCAGCATAAGGAACTGACTTCCTGAACACTGGCAAATAGCACAGACATGAACACATCAAATGTAGCTTCAGGAACTAGCATGAACAACAGGCATCAGTAAGGGTCTATTTTAGTCACTTGTGTTTCTGTCTACCTCAGTCCAAGTGCCCAAAAAGTCCACTATTTCCTCTTTTAGCTCACTTTTTGCTCTCTAGTCCTGAGGGAAATAACTTGCTTTTTAGGTGCTAAATGTTCCAGTATGTTCGCCAGCTAGTCTTTGTCTAGTTTAGTCTAAAAACCTGTGTCAGAATTTTAGGTTACTTTAATTTGTTTTGTGCAAAGAACAGAAGGACCCTGTGCAAAAGGTTTGTCAGCGACATGGATAGGAAGATTGGTTAGAACTGAGGAAAGAATTAATGCAGCCAAAAAATACCCACACAATGTATGCAACATGTATTGCGAGATAACAGAAAACATTGAGAGATAACACCAAAATAATCCTTATATAATTTGGTGGTCCTTGGGGTGTTCCTTGCCGTGAGGCTGGTTTTTAATACCTGCCCAGCTGCAATCGACTACTCTCGTCTACTTTCGAGGCAAGCCGCTACTCATGTCAACAACCCCATAGTCTCCCTGGAATGAGATGACGACAGCGGTCACATGACCATATGGCCTCGTCGTGTTTGTCCAGAAAGCGACTCACTTCTGCCAGCTGATCGGCGCAGTCCCCGACGAAGTAGAAGCTGATACTCTGACATCGCTTCATGAATTGATGTAGCTTAGCTGGTTAACAGCGTCACCAAATCAGAGACAGAAAACACAGCTCGTAAACATGCTTTGGTTTGAGGGCTCAATTCCTGATGCCATCAATTCGGCTAAACAGTGGAGTTGTGTCTTTGTCGTTGTCATTACAGGTACGTGTGTGTATCGATTAGCCAGCTAGCTAACGCTAGCCTGCATAGGTATCAAGCGATAACCAAGCAATAGCTAGCTCTGCCGCTAGCCAACTAGCCGTGATGGTTGTATTAAGCCATTAGCCAGCCAGCTAGCATAGCCAACCAACTGTCAAAGAAATGGTAAGTGTCGTTACGCATGTTTGAGGAAAATGACCCACCGAAAGCAATACGACAGAAACTCATCTCAACTAATCATCTAAATATGACGTTCAATGATGTACTAGCTAGCATTGTCGGTTACTGGCCTGTGTAACGTTGTCAGAAGAAATGGCATTGTCTTCACAGAAGCGCCTAGTGTCCCGAATAGCTTAACCAGATTCACTTACGGCTTGAAATAACACATGCTAGTTGATTTTAGTAGCCCAGTTTATGATTTTACAAATCTGTTATCGATGTGACATTAGTCCGATTACGATAAATCATTCAGTCTAAATCAAGTCTAGCGAGGTAAATTGAAAACGTCACCAGTTTGAGTTCAGTCATTGTTGCGTCATATGTAATAGCTTACAGTATTTTTAGCGAACTATACCTTTTCATCGTTTCAGCTTTGTAGAAAGTATCCCACTTTCGACAGAATAGTTTAATTTATTGACTGTAAGCTGCAACTAAATGACTCATCACTGTCTCTGTTATCAGGGGAAGATGAACAGTCAGCACAGCTGATGTCCAGCTGGGAGGACGACAAAGTTTCAGAAGCAGCACAGAACTGTTGTGTGGCCATCAAAGTCGATGCCAAGAGGTACTCACATGTTAAGTTCATGGAACTGAATTTTAATTCCAAGGGAAGTAACTGTCCTCAAGATATTGCCATAAGTGAGCAGTCACTACTCTGTCCCATAAGCAAAATATTATGTCATACAGCGTTAAGTGCTTACAGCCTAAACTAACCTATTTCCTTGGGAAACCCTGGTTTCCAAATTGTTTTGCAGTGGACCCTGGCTTTGAGTGTCATTAGATAGACTTAAATTTGAAGTGTTGAGTAACATTTTACCCTTTTTAATTCACCTTAATACTTAGTTCATGTAATTTTAGGAACTTTATTGTCTGTGTTGTTTAAATGTGTTTTGTGCTACACAACAAGACAATAAAAACACAGGCAAATACAAGTCAAAAATACAGGCCAAAGATTGTTGTTCATTTATTTAGTGGCAGAGCCATAAATTTATACCACAGTCAAGCTTTTCAATAAATTCAATTAATCAATATTTATTAGGGATGTCATGGTTCTGAAAGTAAGACCAAAACCACAACACAAACGTCCATGGTCTTGAGTCGTGGTTCAGACTCAAAAATTTTATAGTACACAGGCGTCAAATATTTTTTTGGAACACAAACCCACAAAAAACAATTTGCTTTGTTTACAGCACAGGTGAAATAGTGTCAATTCTGCACACAAAAAAAAGCAATAATTGAACATTCATCATTCATCCTTCTGATGGCTGGAATGCCATAGAGCCATAAATGAAAAAAAGTTATTGACAAAAATATAAAGAAAATTTATGTTGAATTAAAGAGATTCTATTATATTGATTAAAAAGATTCCACTCATAGATTCAATTTCTAACAAAACCAAAGCACTAGGGTGGCAAGGTATGGTTTGAGAAAGGTTGAGGATAAGATCAGGGCAGATCAAGATCTCAGGATCTGTGATGAAGTTGCATTTCTATCTCTTAGGAACTAATCTTGACATATTTTCTGATGTTGTAATCCCTTTTGGTCTGCCCGATCATGCTTTGGATACAACTGATCCAGTTTCTGAAAGGCGTTCCATGCACTGCCCCTTTAGAAACCCTTAGTCTAGCCACACTGAGAAAGTCCCTTTTTGCTTAAAATAACCGCTGACTTGTGACACTGTCACATAGTTTTGAGGCCACGTTTCCCACTATCACAATGCTACTTAGTAAACAATAATCTGCTGTACAGCACAGCCATATTTATAACACGTGAACACTGGCTGCAATTGAGTTACTTGAACAAGCCTGTGATGAGTTGATCAAATCCACCTTCAATGAAAGGCTTACGACAATAGGAAATCTGACCTTTTGTACAAAGGAGTTAAGTTGGTCAGTGCCATAAATTTCCTTAAATTCTGCTACCAATTTCTGACCTAGCAATAGTGCAGAATCTTGAATACTTCTTCTTTATTTTACACGTCATTACTATTTTACTTTTTTTTTTTTTTTCAGTTTCTCTCACGTGCACAGGATAGGTTTGTCCTGGGGAAGAGGTTGATCTAATCTAACAATTCAAACTGCAGTGTATGCTAGCCACAGTTATTAAACTGGCATGCACAGTCAAAACGCAATACAGAATTGTTATAATTTGAGCTAATTTTGAACAAAAGGCATCTGTGTGAGTTTGGAAACAAAAGGTCCACAATGTTAGTTAGCTAACATTATGCACTCTTAATGTTAAACTTGCATATGGGCAATGTAGCATTAAGGTGACATTATGCTAGACTTGGCTGGTTATGTTAAACAGTGGCAGATGGTGTTCAAATAAGATAAAGCATGTCTAACATCATAATATCACAAGAAGTAGAAACATTTCAGCGTGGTTTCAGAAATAACATTAATCTTGCAATATTTTATTACCTGAGCTGGAGTTGGTTATTGAGGTTATACTGTAAGTTAAAATTTAACGCCCCATGAACCCAAATCTTTAAAAAAAAAATATATATGTATATATATATATATATATATATATATATATATATATATATAAACAGGCATTTTAAGTCCACTCCAGAAACCAACTGATTGTGGCTATATGCTGTGTAACGCAGAGTAGAATATTAGCCTTAGCTTGTTAGCATTAGCTAGTTTGGTAACTTCGAGCTAGGTGGGTGTGCTTCATTCCGACTATGTCAGCTCCACCTCTTTCCCCATTTTTTGATTGGCTGTGAGTGAGGTGGAGTCAGGCTCTGCCAAGAGGGCAACGACCGGAGCCACCCACACTGAGCTTCGCTTTTCAGAAACCTATGGGTGATGTCACAGAGACTGCGTCCATATTTTATACCCTCTATGGTATGAGGGCATGTACAATGAAATGTATGTTAACTTTTATTATGCTTCCCTTTACGTGTCTTTCTATTTGTCTTGTAGGAAACTGGTGTAACTTCTTCTCTCATTTCCTTCCACGTCTTGATCTAACCAGCAAATATTTTGTACAATCAATTTTACAGGTGTTTGATTTAATACATTTAAAGATTAGATGTGTTAATGTCTATTAGGTTTCACCATGTGATATTTTTTTCCACAGTGAGACGTGTGTGCAGTTCTCCCAGATTTGTATCTTTTTTGTCATTCTAAATAATGACTATTTCCTACCTATGACAGAAAGTTAGATAGGAAGTTATTGATTGAAGACTAATCTCTGAGGAGATTTGCACTACTCATTATATTGCCACACTCATTGGGCCAATAGAAACCATTGACCTAAGCCCACATTACTGTCTTGTTTCTAGTATGGACCAGAGCAGTTATTTTGCATGTTTCAGACCATGAACCTGCCCTGTCAAGCTGAATTACAAAAAAAATGTTTGTGACGTAATGCATGAGATGGATAGATACAATAGATGAAATAAATGCCTCAACTATAAAGGCAGAAGTTTACATAGTAGAGATGGGCCAACCAAGGAACATTTTAATTAATTGCTATCAGCTAAGATTAAGCCAATTAAAATCTGATCCCATCTTTACTGAACCCTCCTGAACCTCAGCCTGCTTTGCTGCAGCACTGCAGTCAGAGATTGTTTATGAGGTAAGAAAAAAAAAACATCACTATGCTACAGAGTGAGGGTACTGAGTGTGTTTGTGTGTCTCAAAATGCTTTAGTGTTAGTGTGTTTAGTGTAGCTACTAAATCTCACTAAATGTTTTTCATGAGCTACCTGAGCCAAATACTGGAGGTCCTTATTCTAAGATAAGATAAACCTTTATTCGTCCCACAGTGGGGAAATTCACAAGTTACAACAGCAAAGGAGATAGAAACCGTTAAATAGTACAAAAAGCAGTTTAAACAGGCTAAAAAGACGATATTAACAAATTTACATCAGAAATTCACACGAGGCTTGCATTGTTGGATCAAATATGAGCTGTAAACTAAGTTGATAATCTTGAATTATTGATTCGATGTAAAGTTTAACTGGGAGAAAGTGACATGATTAGCTTGACAGAAGATGTCTAACTCTCTGTTGGAGTTGTTGGGACTGTCACAAACAGTCCCACAAACAATGTTTGGCTGAGTACAGACAGCGGTGACAGAGAGCATGCAAACCTGACAACAGGCAGGTTTCATATGTTCGGTCATCAAGTTACTTATAGAATAAACATTAATTAGTGACAGCTAATATGACCTGCTCCAAGTGACATATGTCAGTTTAACTGGTGTAAATTATTGGTCAGTACCATCTAACAATGAGAAGCTGCTAATGATAAGTGGTGGAGTACAGTGAAGAAATGCATTTGAATAGCGTAAAACATGGATGATTATTTTAGCTGATAGCAAGCCATTAAAATATGCCTGGATCAAATCTTGACACCTCTATGTTTTGATTAATTTACTATCTCACAATAATGACTTACCATAACTGTTATATCATTTATATCATTCTTTCCTTTTATTTTTTGTCTATGACTGTTGGAAATAGTCTTTCCAAAGTCTGCAACCAGTGAAGAGTGCTATTTGTACTGTTTATGTAAATCAGTGCTACAAAATGTCAGTTTCCGTGACCTTGTTCCTTAACCCACCCTGTGTGAAGATCCAGTGGTGTGCATACCCTCTAGCTTCTTTATTGGAGAGAATGGGATTCCTTTGGAAGTCATCGCTGGCAGTGTGTCTGCTGAAGAACTGATGAAAAGAATCAACAGAGTTAAGGAGGTATGGGCACAAAGATGGGATTATATAGAGCTTAATGAAGCTTCATTTTTATCTAGCTATCCACGGTACCATATAATGGAGTATCTGGAAGTAAGTAAGTAAGCTGGAAACAAATACGATATAACTTTATTTACCACATGGGGCAATTGTTGCACAGCAGTAGTTGCAGTACAAAGTAGAAAAGAGTGCAAATATAGAATATCATTAGAGGTGCAAATATAAACATAGCAAAAAAACAGAAATAATAAACAAATCCAAAATACACAGAATGCCAAAAATATAAACAGTACAGTGGCATGCAAAAGTTAGGGTACCCCTGGTCAAAATTTCTGTTTCTGTAAAAAGTTAAGTGAGTAAAAGATGAACAGATCTCCAAGAGACATGAAGGTAACAATGAAATGTATCTGTGAAGGTTCTCAGTCCTCTAGGTCATGATATTCAAGTAAGAGTTGAATCTGGGGGGTCATTGATATTCATCCAGGGCACCCGTATACTAAGTGGTATCAATGACTTGGTTCTACAATTCTACAATTTCATTTAGCAGACGCTTTTATCTAAAGTGACGTACATCTGAGAGTAAATACAACACAAGCAAGGATCTAGTCAGGAGAAAACAACCCGGATAAGTGCCATAAAACAAAGTTAGATAGGGCCTATGCCTACGGGCAGAGGGAGGAGGAGGGAAGGGAAAAATGTTAGTTTTTTTTTTTTTTGCTTTTTGCACTTTGTCGAGTGCCAAGGTGTTCAGTGAAGAAGTCTTTTAGTCCTCTCTTAAAAACTGAGAGGGACTCTGCAGATCAAACAGAGTTTGGTAACCTGTTCCACCACCGGGGAACCACAGAGAAGAATCTGGCTATCGACCTCGGGCCCTTTTGAGGTGGTTGTGTCAGGTGCCTTTTGTTGCCCAAGCGTAGTGAGCAGGAGGGACAGTAGACCTGAATTAGGGAGTTCGGGTAGGAGGGAAATACTCTGACTCCTCAACCCTTGTTCCATCAATCAGCAGCTCCTCTAAGCAGCCTAACACTCTGAAAATTAAGATAATTGATGCCCACAAACCAGGAGATGGCAATAAGAAGATCCCAGAACCCCAAAGCCTTCTCAGGTAACTGTTTCCTCAGTTCGAAATGTAATTAAGAAGCAACAATTAACAGAAACAGTGGAGGTGAAGTGGGGTTCAAGTTGAGGTCTGGAAGGCCAAGAAATCTCTTAGAGAGAGCTGCTTGTAGGATTGCTAGAAAGGCAAATCAAAACTACTGTTTGCCTGCAAAAGACCTTCAGGAAGATTTAACAGAGTCTGGGGTGTCTGTGATGGTTCTCAGTCATCCAGGTCATGGTATTCAAGTGCAAGTTGAATCAAACGCTACTGGAGTTGGTGTAGGTTCTGGGAGACGTTTCACTTCTCATCTGAGAAGCTTCTTCAGTTCTGACTGACTGGCATAGAGACCCAGGTTCTTAGGCACTTAGTATGTGCTCCTGGGTGTTAAACGACGGGCGTTGAGAGTCGTTTGTGAGTCAGCTGATACCAAGTGTGAATGACCAATAACGGTCTCCGGTCTCCAACTGTTATGCACAGAAGTGAATCGATCATACTTTGGACTTGTGTTGCGGCCAGTGGCACAGGGAACATTTCAGTGGTAGAGGAAGAATAAATTCGATTAAATACCTGCAAATTGTGAAAGCAAATATCACACAGTCTGTAAAAAAGGTGAGGATGACTACATCAATAGGTGCAAGCTGAAGGTTTTTCCATGGCCCTGAGTCTGCTGACCTTTTTTTTTTTTTAGGAAACTTTAAAAATGAAAATAAAAAAGGAACTTGCTTAAAGAATTATGGAAATGTGTTTCTTTAACTATATGCCTTTTGGAAATCACATTATCTTTTACTCACTTATCTATTCACAGTAATAGAAATTTTGTCCAAGGGTACCCAAGCATTTAGTATATATAGTATATATAGTATATATATTTAGCATATAATAAGTTTATATAGTTAATTCAAATGTTCAATGATTATGTGCATGATATTGCATGTAATGTCCCATCATATGGAATATGTTTCCTTATGTCCCATAAATCATAGAGCTTTATTAACTAATCCATGGAGAGACCGTAATCTAGAGAGAAAGAGAGAGAATAAGCAAAGTATCAGATCTTGATGATGTTGATGTTTTAACCAAGAATCATAGGGATGACAGGACCAGCCTTTCCAGGGATTTCATCAGGTGGGAAGTTGGCACCAGTGGTTTGTAGTTGTCAGAGGTGCTAGGGTGCACCTTCCTAGGTAAAGAAACCAGGCAAGATGTCTTCCCCTTCTGCTTTTTTACAGAGGGACAATCTCTAGAATCAGGCTTAGGTTAAAGATGTGCTGAAATACTTGTTGGGCTGATAGCGTCGGGCCTCAGCCCTGCCTGGCGGAGTCTACTCAGCTCACTTCTCACCTGCTTCTCCTTCCAAGGAATGGGGTGGATATAAGATAAGAAATTCCTTTATTCATCCCACAATGGGAAATTTACAATTTACAATTTAGTTATGGAGCCCCCTTAACATTGGCATGAAGCATGTCCAGTAACTATCTGCCAAGCATCAGTGATATCGGTTAAGTGAGGTGCCTGCGTAGAGCCCAAAGGATACTAAAAGACCCAACCTAGCCACAGTCTGTTTACCCTCTTGCCATCTGGCAAGTGATACAGACTGCACAGCCATACCACCAGACTACACAGCAGCTTCTTTCCTGTTGTGGGGAAAGGGGAAAGGCTGTAAGACTCCTTAACTTATCCATCACACTCCACCATAAAAAAAGGATTGCTTTTTGTTGTGTAGCCTCACACCACATCATGATATACTGCCCCAGTGTGCTTAAAGAGTAACTACACACCCAAATACTGCTAACTCCTTCCAACCCAGCATATTTAAACAATGCCACCGAGGCCTGCACGGGACAACACTGTTGGCTTAGGGTTAGCGGCAGATGGCTGTCCATCTTGAGCCTGGTTCTATTCTGAGGTTTCTGCCTGTTAAAAGGAAGTTATTTACCGCCACTGTCACCAAGTGTTTGCTCTTGATGGGAACTGTTGGGTCTCTATAAATAATATAAAGAGTATGGTCTAGACCTGCTCTGTATGTAAAGTGCCTTGAGATGACTTTTGTTATACAAATAAAACTGAATTGAAATTGAATTGAGACACCAACCAGAGTGTCTTACTAACTTCTCCGATGAGAAGTGAAACGTCTTCAAGAATCTACACCAGTCCAGTTGCCTTCGACTCAACTCGCTTATGTATATTTAAGTGTGCAGTACCTCTTTAATTGCATGTTGTAAGATCATACTGTTTGAGGCCATCCTCTATCATCTTTACTAAGGAATGCAGGATATGTGGAGTAGCTATAATGTGCAAGACAATGTGTAGTTGAAACAAGTATATCATGGCCCTAGATGGGAAGATGACCATCTTAACATCTGAGCTACTGCTCCTGCTGACATTTCTGCCTCTTTTCTGACAGATGCATGCTCTTCAGATTGGAGATGGGACAGTGTTAACAGATGCAAGTGCACCTGTGGAGACCAGTTCACATGACAGCACAACCACAGAACCTGCTGCAGCTTCAGCTTCAGCAATGCCTGTTAGGTCAGCAGCAGTAGCCACAGAGCCTACAGCAGTACCAGGAGCAGGGAAAGGTGAGTGAGTCTGGATTGCACATCATCATCCACCTGGTGTCATCCACCAGGCAGATGTAATTTAGACCCTCATGGTTATCTGGTCTGTGGCCTGGTTCAGATCAAATTTGGCTTAATTACTGCAGGAAAGATCACAGAATGCCTATTACATTTGCATTATTTGAGGCTAATTACATGATGCAAAAATATGACTATAATTCAGTTAATTTTGATTTTGTTTAAATACCACCAAATCACAACAGAAGTTATCTCAAGGCACTATTCATATAGAGCAGGTCTAGACCATACTCTTTATAATATTATTTACAGAGACCCAACACTTCCCATCATGAGCAAGCATTTGGCGACAGCAGTGAGGAAAAACTTCCATTTTTTACAGGCAGAAATCTCAAACATAACCAGGCTCTAGATGGCCAGCTGTCTGCCTTGACCATAGAAAATGACTGATGCCACAACAGAGTCATAGAAGGTCTTCAGGAGTGCCCCTTACACTCCAAAATACTTCATTCTCCTCAACTTTCCTGGAAAGTGCAGTGGTGTTATGAGTCCAGTCCAGTTTGTTGTTGAGGTGAACACCCAGGTACTTATAAGATGTCACCATCTCAATGTCCATTCCCTGGATGTTCACTGGTGTTGGAGGGGAGTGAATGCGCCTGCAGAAATCCACCACCAGCTCTTTGGTTTTCCCCGTGTTGATCTGGAGGCGGTTCCACTGGCACCAGTCCACAAAGTCCTGTGTTAGTTCTCTGTATTCCCTGTCGTCCCCATCTCTGATGAGGCAGACGATTGCAGAGTCGTCAGAGAACTTTTGCAGGTGACAGGTTGGTGTGTTGTGTGAAAAGTCTGCAGTGTAAAGGGTGAAAAGGAACAGAGCCAGGGCCGTTCCCTGTGGGGGCCCCATACTGCGGACAACCATGTCAGACACACGGTCCTGTCCTCACATACTGTGGACGGTTGGTGAGGTAGTCCAGAATCCAGGATATGAGGTGCAGGTCCACCCCTGTGTTTTCCAGCTTGTTCCTCAGAAGTGCTGGCTGGATGGTGTTGAAAGCACTGGAGCTGATGAGGTGAGCAGTGGGGGTTGGCTGTGAGCAGAGAGTTGCAGCAGGAGAGGTGAGCGTGGAGTAGTCCACTTGAGGTGCCGATGAGGGGGGTTGCAGCAGGGAGGACTGGGCTGGGAGAAGGGCAGATGATTGATCAAATCTGTTGAAGAAGAAGTTCAGATCATTCGCCCTTTTCTGGTCCCCTGCAGCCTAAGAGTCAGGCCCCTTGTGGCAAGAGATGGTTTTAAGGCCTGTGCAGACTCTGCTGACATTGTTTTGCTGCAGCTGTTCCTCCATCTTCTTCCTATAGCAGTTCTTCCCCTCTCTGATCTTCCTCCTCAGCTCCCTCTGATCAGCCTTCAGCTCCTCCTTATTTCCTGACTTAAAGACCCTCTTCTTCTCCTGAAGGAGAGCCTTTATATCAGGATTATTCCAGGGTTTATTGTTGGAAGAACACCGTACAGTCCCGGTGAGTATAGTATGTACTGTACAGTGTCTCCATACAAAGGTTTATATAGTCTGTGATGCAGTCAGTGAGACTGTTGTCGTCTCTGTGAGAATTGCAGACTTCCTCCCACACTGTTGTGTTGAAACAGTTTTTGAGAGCTTTGTCAGCCTCGTTGGACCATCTCTTCACTGTGCGGGACACAGCTGGCTGCCTGTGTACCAGAGATTTGTACACAGCCTGGAGATGAACCAGGTAGTGGTCTGATCTTCCCAGGGGAGGAAGGGGTGATGAAGTGTATGCCTCCTTGGTGTTGGCATAACACAAGTACAGTATTTTATTGTCTCTGGTGCAGCATGTGACATACAGTGTGAAGATGGGCAGAGTGGAGGATGGAGAGGCATGGTTTTCCCCAGAGAGAAGAGGGAGGGCCTGTGGATGCTGTGTCTGTAACCGACCCGTGACAGAGTGGAGGACATCACAGGGCAGGCAGATAGTATGGCCTCATGCTAACGACCAACAGTTCAGTGTCCTTATAGCAGAGTTGCTCCTTAATAGTGGTGTGTGTGTGTGTGTGTGTGTGTAATATGCATTGATGGGATAAGAATGCATAGAGAGAAAGTAGAATAGAGAAGCTCAGTGCATCATGGGAATGCCCCTGGCAGTCTAGGCCTATAGTGTGACATAACAGAATGCTGCTAATATCTGCTTTCAAATGATTGGTAATTGTATTTTAGCTCACAGTGTTGATGATACAGGCTCAATGTTAAGTGTATCCATGTTCACATGGTGTCATAATGGGTAATTAAGAAAGTAACAGGCTATTGAGGTCTTGGTACATGGTACCTGAAGTTTTTTTTTTCTGTAAGTATGGCATTTCTTTGGAGCCATGCACAAATATCACAATTCTTCTGACTGATGTTATCTGTAACCTTTCATTGAGTACTTTACTTTTTTCTGTTGGCAAAGCTAGAGCAGGCAGTCTAGAATGGGTTCAATAAGGTTATACAGTTAATAGGGAGATAGCAGTAGATAAAACAGGATTGCACACAGAAAAACAGTATGGATGTATAGATTAATTGAGAATGGATAGACTTTATTTGCTTTGTGCTGACAAGGTGTCAATAAATGAGTAAACCCAGTGCATCCTCTTTGTGTTTCTATTGCACATAGCCTCCCTCTCAAGCACAGGAAATGAAGGCAGCCTTTCAGCCACAGCGACTCTTGCAGAGAATGCATCTTCACATCAGTGTTCTCAGAGTGAAGAAAACCTGGATGCTAAGGTGGAAAGGTAGGTGCACACATACATGTTAAGCTACTGTACATTCTGGACAGAAAAGATGCTTTGTGCTGAGGCGTTTGTACTAAAGATGTTATTCTGTGCAAGTCAAATGAGATCATTCTTCAGTGTGAGAACTATACTAAAAGATATTTCTGATAATGTGAATTTCCCTACTGAGGGACGATTAAAGGAATATCTTATCAAACATTACAAACACCTGTCACTATAGTGGAGTCCAATAAAAAAACCTCTAAAACATGCAAAGACCACAGTTTACTCACCTTCACTGACAGATATAATGTTTTGACATAGTCTCCACAAAAATATAACATTAGTTTCACTGAGTGACAGTGAATTCCACTACAGCTACTAAGGCTGTCAAGGAAGGCGTCATCCAATGACTAACCTGAAGTTTAGCCAACCGATCAGCCTATGGTCTAGCCCAGAAGTCCACAATCTTTTAAGTGTAATGAATAAGGACAAATAAAACGAAAATAGGTCAATACAAGGAAGTAAATAAAAGTGAGCATGATAATTTATTATTATATTGTCCTGCCAGGTTGACCAAGAAACTGGAGGAGAGACGAGAGCAAAGGAAAATGGGAGAAGAAGAGGTAAGGAGACAAGCCTGGCCATTGAATAATATTCTATATTTGCCGTGGGGCTGCACCCAGGTCATCCACCCCAATATATGAAAAATGGAAATTTTCCCTTCCAATATTTGTAAGTGACCACACATTATTAGATCCCTCCAAGAGCTGAAAAAAAGCCAATTTGTTCCCCTGTGTGCTACCTGCATCCTGCATCTCCCCCTGCTTTGTGTAGATAGATAGATAGATGTACTTTATTTGTCCCAAACTGGGAAATTCTTTTGTTGCAGCTACAGTTGAGACAACACAACACGGCACAACACATATCACATTAAACTACAAGGTTACAAGGTTACATGGCATAAAACGACATGCAGTGCAAAAAACAACATAGAGTGCAACAGAACAACATACAGTGCAAAAACCAATATTACCAGAACCAACATACAGTGCAACAAAACAACATACAGTGCAACAAACACGTACACAAAAACCACTAATCCCATGAGTAATAATGTAGAGATAGATGTAATGTACAAGATATGCAAAATCTTGTGCAAAGAACATTGAGTGACCAGATATGGTGCAAACAGATCAGAAACTCTCAGTAAACTACGACATTGTGAGTCCAGTATTTTCTCTGTCGGACTGAGCTGCAGAGTTAAACGGTCTTATTGCTTGTGGCAGGAAAGATTTCCTGTATCTGTCCTTGTGACAGCGGAGCTGAATCAGTCTGTTGGAGAACGAGCTCCGCTGTCTGTCCAGCAGCTGGTGGAGAGGGTGGTCAGGGTTATCCAGAATGGACAACAGTTTCTCCAGTGTCCTCCTCTCCAACACAGCCTCAAAAGTGTCAGGTTTGCAGTCGATAACTGAACCAGCCTTTTTAATCAGTTTATTGAGTCTGTTTGTGTTTCCTGCTCCGATGTTGCTTCCCCAGCAGACTACAGCAAAGTACAAGGCACTGGCCACGACAGACTGGTAGAATATTTCCAACATTCTACTGCACACATTGAAGGATCTCAGCTTCCTCAGGAGAAAGAGTCTGCTCATCCCCTTCTTGTATACAGCTTTGGTGTTGGTCTTCCAGTACAGCTGATATCAACCAGCAATGGTGAACACAACTGCTGTGAGTGGCTCAGGAGTGCGGGACAAAGTTTATCACACAGACCATCGCCAAGGGCAGTGCAGACAGCCGGCTTTGCATCATCAGCTATGCCGCTGAGCAGTTCGGTTACGCAGAAAAAGGGAAACCTGGAGCCTCCTACACCGATAATCTCAGAGCCACTCAGATAAAACAACTGCGGCATGAGCTTCGGGTGCTTAAAAGGCAGCACAAAAGTGCAAGTGCCCTCTCATCACCATGATCATCAACCACTCACTCCTAGCCTGCCATGTCCCACCTCTGCTCAAATCTGCCATCATCAAACCACTACTCAAAAAACCCACTCTAGATCCAGACATCCTTGCCAACTACAGACCCATATCAAACCTTCCATTCCCCTCAAAGGTGCTAGAAAAAACAGTTGCAGCTCAACTCCATAACCACCTCAAGGAAAATAATCTATTTGAGAAATTCCAGTCTGGTTTCCGCCCTGGCCATAGCACTGAAACAGCCTTGGTCAGGGTTACAAATGACCTTCTGATGTCAACAGATAGTGGCTCCTCATCACTACTCATCCTCCTGGACTTAACAGCTGCATTTGATACAGTCGACCACAATGTCCTCCTCCACCGCCTGCACTCCACCATCAGTGTGACTGGAAGTGCACTAAACTGGTTCACTTCATACCTGTCTGGCAGAACCGAACATGTTGCACTGGGCAAAGCACGGTCACACACACACAACATCACCTGCGGTGTCCCCTAGGGCTCAGTGCGGGGCCCCACCCTTTTCACTCTCTACCTCATCCCCCTGGGAGATGTCATCAGCAGGCATGGAATATCATTCCACTGCTATGCCGATGACACACAGCTCTATCTCAGGACAACTGCCACTTCTTCTGCTCCCCTGCCATCCTCCACACTAACCACCTGCCTGGAGGAGATAGAGGCGTGGATGAAGCTCAACTTCCTGCAGCTAAACACCAACAAAACAGAAGCCATCTTAGTCGCTACACCACATCAGCTCCGTTCTTCCACCATTACCAGTATCCACTTCTCTGGCCAAAACATCCCCCTGTCCACATCAGTCACCAACCTGGGTGTTAAAATTGACCCTCAACTCACCTTTGACACCCACATCAAACACCTCTGCAAAACATCTTTCTGCCATCTCAAGAACATCGCTAAACTCCGTCCCACACTCACACTGGCAGATGCAGAGAAGCTTGTCCATGCCTTTGTCTCCACCAGGCTGGACTATTGCAGTGCAGTCCTCATCGGGATTCCTAGCAAGAGCATCAAGAAGCTTCAGGCCATCCAGAACAGCTGATGAGGGTGCGAAAACACAACCGTATCACCCCATCCTGAAATTACTCCACTGGCTCCCTGTGAAATCCAGAATTGAATACAAAATCTCCCTCCTCACCTATAAATGCATCCACGGAAACACCCCTCTCTACCTCAAAGAACTCCTCACCACACAGACGGTCACCTGTTCCCTCCGCTCAAGTTCTGCCAACCTCCTTAAAATCCCCAAAACCAGACTCCGCATGATGGGAGACCGGGCCTTCTGCTCACCTGCCCCTGGTCTGTGGAATGCTCTCCCCGACCATCTGCGGACACCACAAACTGTTGACAGTTTTAAAAAACCCACCTCTTTTTGAAGGCGTATGCTTGATCCAAGCTGTGTCTTTCTGCTTTTATATCTATTGTGTTGTTTGTTTGTTTTTTGGTTTTCTTTGGTATGTCTTGAATCTGTAGCACTTTGAGATTTTGTTTCGAAATGTAAAGTGCTTTATAAATAAAATGTATTATTATCATTATTATTATTATTAAGTAGAATGAGAAGCAACCTCTTACTGAACTAAGGAACATCCTGGGGAAGAAGCTCATGACCCTACGCAGAGCAGAGGGGCACAGGAGAAGGAGAAAGGAGAGAGCCAGGAAACGAACAGCCTTCTTGTCCAACCCCTTCGGCTTTGTTAAAAAACTACTCGGGGACAAGCGCAGTGGCCACCTCTCATGAGGAGGTCAACCAGTTCCTCAAAAACACCTTGAGTGATCCACAGAGAGATCAGGCGCTTGATCCCCAGAAGGCTCTCATCCAACTTCCACCCCCGAAGGTTGACTTTGACCTAAGAGAGCCCAGCCTGAGGTCCAGGAGGTGGTGAAAGGAAGCCTCAGCCCCAGGACCCAGCAGTGTGCCTTGCGTCATGTACAAGAGATGCTCCTCCAGCACTTGTGGAAAATCTTGAGAGTGATCTGGCGAAGAGGAGGAGTCGCTGATCAGTGGAGGTGTGCAGAGGGAGTATGGATTCCTGAGGAAGAGACCTCAAGAAACATTGAACAGTTCTGCACCATATCTTTGCTTAGTGTGGAAGGCAAGATCTTCATGATGACTGACAGAGTTTATCCTCCAAAACGGCTACATCTACCCCTCAGTGCAGAAAGGGGGGATTCCGGGAGTACCTGGCTGTGTGGAACATACAGGTGTCATCACCCAGCTCATCCAAGACGCCCAGGAAACTAGATGAGATCTGGCTGTCCTGTGGTTGGACCTGACCAACGCCTATGGGTCCATACCACATGGCTTGGTCGAAATCGCCCTGCAATGTTACTATGTGCTTAGCACCATCATGAATCTCATCCTGGATTACTACAATGATTTCAGGCTGAGAGTCACATCTAGGTCCAAAACATCTAACTGGCATCAGCTAGAAAAGGGAATCATAACGGGCTGTACAATTTCTGTTACCCTTTTTGCCTTGGCCATGAACATGGTCGCCAAATCTGCAGAGGTAGAATGTAGAGGTCCAAGGACAAAGTCCAGCACGAGACAACCTCCAATCCGGGCCTTCATGGATGATCTCACCATCACGACATCCTCAGTGCCAGGAACCAGATGGATCCTCAAAGGCCTAGAGAAACTCATCACATGGGCTAGGATGAGTTTCAAGCCAAGCAAGTGCAGATTGTATGGACGAAGCTCAAGAGCGGAAACATGCCAAGTACCAGGAGCTGACAGAGCAGTGCAAGGGACAGGCCTGGAATACTCACTCTGCAGAGTCATCACCAAACTGGGGGTAGTGGGGCTGGCTAAGAAGAAGGTCATCAAGTTGGTCACAGATGCCGCAGAGAGAGCCACTAGGTGGCTTTGGCTGAAGAGGGAGGCCCCATGGTCAAACGCTGCTGGGATGTGAGCTGGGGAATGATCACCACCAGCTGGGTCACCTGAGTGAGGGTGTCTGATGTTTGAATAGACCCAAACACCCAGTGATCCCAGGATACATAACTGAAGATGCATCCCAGCGCATCCATTGGATGTGTTCTACAAGCGATGTTCTGATCTGTATCGGCCAATCCTCCATGCGCTGTGCGCAGATCTCTGATCTATGCAGGTTAATCACTTGCATGTCCACACTAGTAAAACACAGTCTGTTTAAATCTCAGCATTGTTGGTGCAAGGATAGTTTAGTTAAGTATAGATCAGTGCATTTCTGCTCTTCTTCATTAACAAGGTGTTCTTTAGTGTAACAATCTGGAGGATGATCTGAGTTTTCCACAGCTACTTGTCCTTTAAAAACTGGGTCTTCAGTTAATTTGTCTCTAAACTGTGAACCAACCAGGTTATCACCATGTTGTCTTTTCAAAATGCGCACACGCTTGGGAGTCGCAATTCTGAAACTTTTATGTGTACCGGGGAGCACATTGTCTCAGGCACATAGTCCTTATCGCTTTGTGTCTGTTTTCAGTGTAGCTGCTGGTTCAAGTGGAACTGTGTAACTTTACATGTGCAAAACACACATTCCTTTCACTCACTTGAAGATTTGTTTCCTTTCCTCTCAGTCCTGGTTTTGTATCAAAGTCTGTCCGACCTTCAAATAGTTTTTCTGTCCCGTTGGAAAAACGTGGTACCCTTCGCTGCTCACATATCACAACAGTGACAGTGATCAGCATCCTGTAATTACCACTTTTGGCAGCAGAGCAAAAGATATACTTTTATCCTGAAAATACAAAGAAGTACATATTGTTTGATTGTTTTTACAAAAGTGGTAATTACAGGATGCTGATCACTGTCACTCTGTGATATAGAGTGTGTGCAAAACACACATTCCTTTCACTCACTTGAAGATTTGTTTCCTTTCCTCTCAGTCCTGGTTTTGTATCAAAGTCTGTCCGACCTTCAAATAGTTTTTCTGTCCCGTTGGAAAAACGTGGTACCCTTCACTGCTCACATATCACAACAGTGACAGTGATCAGCATCCTGTAATTACCACTTTTGGCAGCAGAGCAAAAGATAAACTTTTATCCTGAAAATACAAAGAAGTACATATTGTTTGATTGTTTTTACAAAAGCAGCTCATGTACATTGATTGGAATACATAATTAATGTGGCTCACTGTACCCCTGACTGACCTGTGCTGCCTGTGATTCAGAATGAGATCAAGAAGGAAATTGAGCGGCGGAAGGTGGGAAAGGACATGCAGGACTTTAAGAGGAAACAGGAAGAAGAGAAGACCAAGAGACTCCTGGAGGAAAGGAACAGAGAGAAGGCGGAGGAGAAGGCTGCCAGGGAGCGGGTCAAACAGCAGATCGCCTTGGTAAGCTCATCTCTCTTTCTCCTCTGAATTTTCTTTAGCTGCTTCTATCACTGATTTCTTCTGGGATCACAGAGGTTTCACATTAAAATCCCTCCAGTGACTCAAAGGGCATAATCTTGCCTTTTTTTGTTGATCGGTAATGCATTACTTTTGTTTTCTTTGCATTTATGTTTAGTAGTAGTTTTTCTTCGGGCCTTTGGCTTCTTGAACTCTACCTTGACCTGCAACATTGGTTTCATCTATATTGAATAATTAAAAATAGCTTTCATTAAAATGTTCAGTATGATGTGGGTCTGTTGTGCTGATGGAATTAGTGCTGTGGATTAGTATTTTATGTTGAATTTATCATGTTCCATCAGGTACTAGAGTGTAGTGTGGCACGAGCCAAGGCCAACCTGCGCGCTGCGTGCCATAGCGCTGGCTCTCTCGCGCGTTTCAGAAGCCTTTAGCTTCTTTAATACCAGGCAGGAAGAACTAAGTTCTTTTTAACCGGCTTCTCTCAGAAGAGTCAAAACTGAGACTTCGCCGGCAGTGACAGTATGTTTATTAATCTATATTATTAATCTACTGCCTGTAGTGCTCACGGATCTGTGGACTATGTTGGCAGGCTCTTAGCCCTCACGGAAATAATATGGCCAATTTCTCTGTCCGATGTCCATACACTACCGTGGGCCACTACGCATAGCCCTCTGCTCACTGGCTACATCCTTGACCTGAAGCAATGTCTGAGCCCTGAGGCATTTTTGCTAACACAGGAAGGGGAGAGGAGCGGAGACTAAAAAAGGTCCTTATATATGATTCTAACCACTGGCCTAATGTGAGATTATGCTGAGTGTTCCCTCTGAAATACAGGAAATATTAATAATAAAATACGGGAGACACACCTTACTGCGTGTCCACAAACCTGCCTTGGGTAACTCCGCCTCAGGAATTCTTTCAGACTTTATAACCCTCTTAGATACCTAACGGTTATAAGCTTCTACCATAGTCGAACACCCATCGGTTGGTCTGGTGAGGGGCCCTACACAAATTCCCTACATTGTTATGTACAGACCTTTTCCAAAGAATTAGAATATCATGGAAAAGTTCAGGGCCCACAATTTAAATGATTTCAAGTGTTTATTTGTTTATTTTTACATAATTTGGGCTTCCAGCTCATAAAACCCACGAAAACAGGAATTCAAAAAATTAGAATACTGTGAAGAAATCACCATTTACTTCTCAGTTTTTGCAGAAAAAAAGAAAGAAATTAGGATCACATCAAATCAATCAAAATACGGTACTTTCAAAACAATATGTCAATCTTCAGTACTTGGTTGGGAATCCCTTTGCCTTAATCACTGCCTCGATGTGCCGTGGCATTGAGGCAATCAGCCTGTGGCATTGCCTGGGAGTTATGGAAGCCCAGATTTCCTTGATGTTTGCTGTCAGCTCTTCTTTGTTTTTGGGTCTGGTGCCCCTCATTTTCCTCTTGATAATACCCCATAGATTCTCAATGGGGTTTAGGTCCGGTGAGTTGGCTGGCCAGTCAAGCACTGTGATGGCATGGGCATCAAACCAGGTTTTGGTGCTTCTGGCGGTATGGGCAGGGGCCAGGTCCTGCTGGAAGATGAAATCTGCGTCTCCATACAGATCCTCAGCAGAAGGAATCATGAAGTCCTCTAAAACATTCTGGTAGACTGTCGCGGTGACTTTGGATTTAAGAAAGCAGAGTTTACCAACACCTGCACTGGACATTGCACCCCAAATCATGACTGACTGTGGATATTTCACACTGGGCCTCAAGCAGCTTGGGTTCTGTTCCTCACCCGTCTTCCTCCAAACCCTTGGACCTTGATTCCCGAATGAAAGGCACACTTTACTTTCATCAGAAAATAGGACCTTGGACCACTGGCCAACAGTCCAGTCCTTCTTCTCCTTGGCCCAGTTGAGACGCTTCCTACGTTGGCTCAGGCTCAGAAGTGGCTTGACCCGAGGAACCCGACAGTTGTAGCCCATCTCCCGGATGCGTCTGAATGTGGTGGTTTTTGAAGCTGTGACTCCCGCCTCATTCCACTCTTTCTGGATCTCTGCCAGATTCCTGAATCGTCTCTGTTTGATAATCCGCTGAAGCCCACGGTCATCTCTTTTGCTGGTGCATCTTCTCCTGCCACATTTTGCCCTTCCACTAGACTTTCCATTGATATGCTTGGACACAGCACTCTGTGAACAGCCAGCCTCCTTAGCTATGAACTTTTGTGGCTTACCCATCCTATGGAGGGTATCAATGATGGTCTTCTGGCCAGCTGTCAAGTCTGCAGTCTTCCCCATATTGAACTGAACTGAGACAATTGAACCAAACTGAAGCAATTTAATTACACCTGGGGAAACCTGTGCAGGTGCTTTGAGTTTAGTAGATGATTAGTGTGTGACACTCAGTTTAAAACATTCATGCCCTGCAAAATTTGGGCTGATTTCTTCACAGTATTCTAATTTTTTTAATTCCTGTTTTCGTGGGTTTTATGAGCTGGAAGCCCAAATTATGTAAAAATAAACAAATAAACACTTGAAATCATTTAAATTGTTGGCCCTGAATCTATAATCTATGAAAGTTTAACTTTTTGAATGGAATTATGGAAATAAACAAACTTTTCCATGATATTCTAATTTTTTGGAAAGGGTCTGTATGTGTGCTGTGTTTGTTGTGTTTGTTGTGTGGCCGTGGTGTGGGTTCTCTGGAGACTTACCTCGGAGGCGTAGCGGCGTCCTGTCATGAAGAAAACACCAAGGTCCAAGTGGTCTCTCTCGGAGAAATAAACTAGTACACCGGAGCTTTTATGTATTTATGTGATTTTTATTCAATCAGGGATATAGGTTAAAATTCAACAATAATAAAAAATTAATAAAATATATAAAATAAGTTTGAAACTGGTTTACGTTGGGTTTTCACATGCCTTCAATTTGTAGTTTATTCAAAATTTGATAACTGGTTGACATTGACTGTTTCACTTTTATGGACATAAACTCAGATAGTCTGTCTGCTAACGCGAAGCGACTACCCAAGGAGTTCGGCCAGAATGTCACTCACTAAACCCAAGGAGAGCTCAGCCAGAACAGTGCACTTAGGTTTTTTGCAAAGTCCCCAGACACTGAGACAAATCCATACAGGTAATATTACGAGCTTAACCCCAAGACACTGACTCCAGGCCTGAGAAGGCCCTAGTTTCACAGTCAACTCTCACCAGTTTTTCAGGGTGCCAAAGTGCACAGAAATTATTCAAAGTCTATAATTACCTCTGAAAATCGCTCTTTTATACTTGCCTCAGCTGGATGCTCAAAACCCAACATGGCCAAAAAAAAAAAATTGCTGAGAGAAATACATTTCATCAAAACACTGTGTAACTTATCCATATAAGGGCATGTTTATTATACCCTTGTCCTCCATGTCGCATTGACATCTGGCAGGTGCAAGGTGCTTTCCCACAGCCACCACATTGAAAGTAACATTTCTACTTATAACAATACACAAGAATGCATGAATTTAACAATGGTTAACATGCATGAAAATAATGACAAAATGAAAAAGAAAAAAAGCAATGCGATATTCCTACGTATGGTAATAACAACGTAATATTTTTAACTGAATAAAACAAATCTACACTCACACAGCATATGTCTCAATAGCATGTGAATATTTGGCATCCAACATTTCATAGTTGAGAAAGCTATCAAAGAACATCGAGACAACTACCAAGACTACGAAATTACAACTACCACAAAGACAGTGATATGTAAAAATGCAAAACAATATATGTGATTATAACACATAAAAAACCATAAGGGCTAACTTAAAATAAAGTAACATAAGAATGAGAAAAAAAAGAACACTTCTCATACTACATGTCTGAAAATGCAGACAATCCTTCTGTCTAGCTTAGTCCAGTCAATGGACCCTTCTGATGTATAGTTCTGACAAAAATATGGAACGATACATAGACCAACAAAGAATATGCGTGCGATTCAAGCTCCTCCTAGACAAAAATGCATTAATGTGTTCACGGGATCATGAGCTTTTGCACCTGTTTGAAACAATGCAGACATAACAGTGTCATATATATTAACCATGTTACACCTTTGTTCTGTCCTGCAGGACCGAGCTGACAGAGCAGCACGCTATGCCAAAACCCAGGAGGAGGAGAAGGCAGCCAAGCAGGCACTAGTGCACGCCAGACAGGCAGAGCAGGAGGTCAGGAAGGAGTCATTAGTCCGGGAGAGGAGGTAAGGAGTTCATGGAGACCAAGGAGTGATATATTCACAAACACTATATGTTTCAGCTGCAGGTGAAAATGTATAATCATATGTTATATCAGTAAAAGCTCCTCAAAACAATTAGCATCCTGAAGTGTGCAAAACAGCACTATAAGAAAAGAGCTTTGTTAATGCTTTTTTCACCACACACATTTGAGCACATAAAGAAAAGCAAAAGTAACTAGAAAAGGCTCAGTTTTCTGAAGAAAATTCATGTCCTCGCTGCTCAAATTTGTTGTTGTTGTTAATATTGCAATAAAAAAATACTGAAATGTACTCAAATAGCAGTTGAAATGAAGCTAAAATAAAAAAAAATGAATTCAGCTTCTCTCATTCACTGAACTAAGACTACATTAATTGCCTTTTTAAATCATTGTAAACCCCAAAACCGTCTTGGTTAGTTTTTTTTGCCAAACCCTGTGTATATATATATATTTTTTTTATATATATTTTTTTTATATATTTAACACTTATGCATGTCAGCACTGGAGTGCAGAATTTTACCTGATCATTCAGACAATCAAAAACATTTACAGTAACATGTCCACATGAGAGTGTAAATGAAGTGTAAATGACTCCAGAGAGGTTTCTGTCTATGCATCTCACTTATGCTTCTATGAAATGTTTTGAACATTAGCGTGTGTGTGTGTGTGTGTTCAGTAGCATAACAAGGATACAGTTCCGCCTCCCAGATGGCTCATCCTTCACCAACCAGTTCCCCTCACAGAGCAGACTGCAGGAGGCCCGGCACTTTGCTGTTCAGGTCTGTCTGACCAATGTGTTTCCATACAGTCTTTGCTCTTGTAGTTGTTGGTGTGTTAGATTTTTTTCTCAGGATTTTACAATGATGAAATGGGGGAAAACTTAACTTACGTTGCCCCTCTGGGATAAATAAAGTTTTTTGAATTGAATTGAATTGAATAACCTCTTTTCCCTAGAGAACTTGGATTCACCATTTTTAAATATCATATTTTTAATAATATTTTTAGGGAGAAAAACAGTTCCTCTTAAAAGTACACTCTCTTTGAGGCAGTGTTGTTTTTGGCAGCCATCTTAGTTTTAGTCTTAGTCTGAGTCTTTTGGACGAAAATACTTACCATACAGGATTTGTAAACTGAACTGGTAAAGGGATGTAACCCCATAAAGGCCTAACTGAAATACAGTGGTGTTAAAAAGTCTGACACCACATTTACAATCTCTGAAGAAGGTTTAAGCATTCAGAAACATTTAAGTGAAGTGAAGATTAAATATTTATAAGATTCTAGGTCAGCAAATTTAAGGATGTTTATGGCATTGACCAACTTAATTCCTTTGTACAAAAGGTCAGAGTTCTTTTGTCAGTTGTTGAGCTGATGATCCTCTAAAGTTAGTCCCAAAAGATCCCAAAGATAGCTGGATAACCCATTTTGTAATACAGGCCCTTGGTGCTGTAAACTCCCAGCAGTCTCTTGACTAAACTGTGATTTCCAAGTCATTCTACATCAGACACATATGTTTGAATAATGTGAAAGTAGAATGAAGGGTACCACATAGCACTATAAATCCTTTCATGCAAAGTCACTGTGAAATGTTTTGTGTTGGTTCTGTCCCAGGAAGTGGGCAACCGCTATGGTAACTTCTCCCTGGCCACCATGTTCCCTCGGCGAGAGTTCACCAGTGAAGACCTGAACAAGACTCTGCTGGAGCTGGAACTGGCTCCAAGTGCTTCCATCGTGCTTCTGCCAGTGAGTAAACCAGGGTCCACCATCCATGTGTCACTCAGTCAACTTACCATCTAAATGGAGTCCTCCCTGAATTACACAAATACACCAGTACATTGTGCTGCTCAAAAGAGTTCCCTGTTCTTCTTGGATGTCACTATGACATCCTTAAAAACTCACGCTTTTCTTTCACGTGGATTTTAAAGGAATAGTTCAACATTTTGGGAAATTATCTGATGTTCAGATGGATATTAGTCACGTGTGTTAAGTACAGAGCTGGAGTCAGGACAAGGTTAGCTTAGCTTAGTTTGGCATCAGGAAGCAGCTAGACTGGCTCTTAACAAATACGTGTATGTGTTAAACTATCCTTAAAAGTGCCTCAGGTATCAATATTATTTGGATGCTCTCCCTCTCAGCAGTCTGGCAGGACAGGTAATACAGTGGTCCAGTCCTCTGGGAGCGGTATCTGGGCTGTCCTGGGCACGCTCCTTTACCCTCTGCTGGCTGTATGGAGATTCCTAAGCTCCTTCCTGTTTGCAACTCCGCCCCCTCCTGGAGCAGCATCTAGAGGCCCTGCCCACCAGTCCAACTCTTACACCAACTCAGCCTCCGACAAAGCAAAAAGGTGAGGGCAATCACTGCTCCATTTCAGATAGAAATACTTGTAAACTGCAATACACAAATTCTTCATTGACCAAAACAGGATTCAGCTTTTGTTTATCTTCAACCTAAGTAATATTGCAAGTAGGGGTCTAAAGATTCACCCACTGATATACAACGACAGATCCAAACCAAATTCTGTGTGAAATTCATCTAAAATTAGCTGTCAAAAAGTGATCTGAAATGTCCAACACAAGCGTAAACAAAAGTACAAGAACTAGATTGTATAATAATAATTAATATTCATAATCAGCAACAAGAAAAAGTGAAGAAAATAATGAATCTGACTGGACCTTCTGTTCCAAAAAAATTGGATTTGAATACCTAGCCCTACTCTCCTGCCAGAAAAAACCCCACACTAAAAGAAACGTCAGACTCTACCAACAATGGTGTCAATACAGTAGCAGTCTGTAAAATCTGTAGGTGGAACCACAAGTCTTATTCACTCACTTTTATTCATAAGGCATTCATGTTGTGTTCTTCAAAATACTAAATTTAGATGGAAGACACTGAAATAGGACTCACATAAGCGCAGTGTAAAATGTCTCCTCCTCTAGGACCAGCCACTAATGTATCATGCCTGCTTTAACTGTTGTTGGTGGGGCAGTGAACACAACGCAGCATTTCTGAATGAGTATTTAAAATTACATTTGAGGAAATGTTAATGTTTCTTTTTTTAATTTATATGTTCTCATTTTAAATCATACTGTAACTCATAGTGAGATAAGGTGAAGATGATTATTTAAACATTAACATTAATCATATTGTCTTTGTATTGTTTTTAATTGTGTATATGTCTAAAAGGATATGCAAATTATCACATTCTGTTTCGGTCATGTTTTACACTGCAGCCCAACAGTGAGTCAGAGTCAGGTTGTATTAAATAAAATATTCAGTACAACATTTGTCAATAATCTGTGAGGCACATCTTGATTCCAGTAAAATTTCAGGAAATGTTAATGTTTCTTTTTTAATTTGCCGTCCCAGTACAATTTTATTCACAAACAATAAAAAAAATAAAATCTGAGTGGAATCAAAATTGAGTGAAACAGAATCAGCTTGTATCCAGATATATATCAAATCATTGAAGTGTATGGAGACCTACTAAACCCTCAAATACTAGACAACATTTATAGATGAAATTGCAGTTTTGGTGACAATTTCTGTGCTTTTAATTTAATTGTTTTTATAATCCATCACAAAAACTGCCCTGCAGTAATTAAAGGAATGTCCTCTCTTGGTATTGCTTAGAGCCAATCTAGAGCCCCTTAGTTGCATGGACTTTATAGCAGTTTTGTACTTTTTCAGGCTCTGACAAACAGAACCTACCAGACTTTTTGTTGAGTTCTATGCACACATTTTGTGCCTATGTGTGTATGCTGACATCTTGAAACATTCTTAAAGCACTACTTTGTAACTTTTGAACAAGCCAATGGCACACTCATTACAAATATAAAGCAATAAAACATGCTATTGTTAAATTGAATCCACTCAAGGGTTCTGCTGCTACGGTCTCACTTGGTCTGGTATGACCAGTGGCTTATGGTGGTTAGGGAAAGTTAGAAAGATAATGTGGGACAGTTTGTTTTGATATCATTGAGTCAATTAGGTGACTTTGACTCTTCTGCACTTGTACTACTGTTACACTTTATCAGTTTATAAAAGGTTACAGTTTATCGTGCTGCTAGTTTATGGGATATGGGCTCAGTTACACCAGCACTTAAAACAATTAATGCTCTTTAACAGAAATAAAAATTATTTTATTCGTATATACACTATGTATATACTGTGTATATATAAATGGTAATTCACTCACTACATATCCTTCCATTTTCATCTGTGCCTGCTCAGAGAAACTCTCTCCAAGCATACTCTGGATAAGCGAACCAAGGACTTCAAGAAAGATGGTAAAATCTGCAGGCTCCGGACTCAGGAGGACAGCGAGGATGACAACAACACCTGGAATGGGAACTCCACCCAGCAAATGTAGCGCAGTGACAGCAGTTCTCCCTCTCCCTTATCCTCGCTCTCCTGGTGTGATTAGTTCAGTCTGACCAGTTTAAGGTTTCTGCTGCACTTAGGGCTGATCCTTTTGTTCTCTCTTTCTCTTACTGTGTTCCAGGCCTATGCCCCTGCACCTCGCCTGCATGGGTAGATTAATAATAATCAACAGACCCTTCTTTGGGCTTAAGATGAGTGTTTTTGCATTGATTATGACATGATTCTGTCTCCTAACATGGGCTCAGATTACAGCAGGTTGAAGAATATAATGAACTGTGAAAGGCTACACCAGCATCCTCTCTTTTGTTTCCAGCTCATAGTTGCTCATTTTCAACGACCTGGGTGACGCTGATTGTGTCTGGCACCAAATTCTCAAATAGACAGTTAAACAGCTTACCTGACCTGAAGATATTGTAATCTTAGCCCAGCTTTACATTATGTTGTGGAGTCACTGCTTTTTGGGAACGTTTAACTTGCCAGTGACTCATTCTGATTGTTATATAACAGTGGAATGACAATGTTTTTTGTTTTAGATGTATATTTCATCAGCTTTCAGCTGCTGGCAGAGGACTGTAAGTCTGTAGCTGTTTGACTTCTACCAAGGTGGTGGCACACACACACATGCACACACACCTTGACAGTATGTGTTTCTAATAGTTGACAGCGGGTGATTACTGTAGTGCTACTCAGCCAAAAAATTAAAGCAGCCTGTTTTTCAAGAAACCCTTGTCTTGGTTGTTTATTACAAGTACTAAATCTTATCTGACTTATCTAGGCCGACATGATGTCATCATGATCCAAAATGCCCTGTGTGGTGGTCCAGTGGTCAGGATTCAGTGCTCTCACCGCCGAGACTCAGGTTCAATTCCCGGCCAGGGTGAGCATGTTGGCGCCCTGTAGTGGCAGCCTGAATGAAAATGTCCCCATTGGGGCCTAATAAAAGGATTAAAATAAAAATTTAAATTAAAAAAAAAAATTATAATTAGTTGACTCTTTGAGCATAGTTAGAGGTTTGATTTTATTATGTTATATAATTTATTTGAAATAAAGGCAACCTGATTAGAAAGTGGAAAACATGATCAGCACTCATGATTGACTAATCATATGATTGTGCCATGCCACCTCATCTTTACTTTTTGTCAACAATTTCAAAATCGCTTTTAAAGCAGATACATCCTACTGCATTAATGAAACACCTAACTAAATTTTCCCAAATAAATACAATTTATACTTCTAAGTATGTATTTCTTTTGTTCATAATATCCCAAACAAAATTTATATTGGTGTTTCAGGTTTACTAATTAAAATTTCTTGTATTGTCAAGTTAATCATGTAAAGGTACTTGATTATTGTGAAAGTGGTATTGTCATGACTCACAGTAATTTATATGTTCTCATTTTAAATCATACTGTAACTCATAGTGAAATAAGGTGAAGATGATTATTTAAACATTAACATTAATTATATTGTCTTTGTATTGTTTTTAATTGTGTGTATGTCTAAAAGGATATGCAAATTATCACATTCTGTTTCGGTCATGTTTTACACAGCAGCCCAACAGTGAGTCAGAGTCAGGTTGTATTAAATAAAATATTCAGTACAACATTTGTCAATAATCTGTGAGGCACATCTTGATTTCAGTATTGTGCTTATTGTATTGAATGCGTGTGTACTGAGGGAGGCTGGTTGGTAACATCATCCCTCTCGTTTACTATTTGATATAATTTTAAATATATCAAAAATGCAGAATGGCTATATAGAGTAAGCTAATTTGAGGCTCAGCTTCAGCACACAGTATTAATGAATAAAGACATCAAGATGCACCAATAAACAGGCTTTATTTCAATTACTTTTAAAAGGCATAAAGAAAAAAACTGAAGGGTTAGATGCAATATGTTACATAAAAGAGGCATAAAGAGGATCTTCATTCAATATTGTAATTACATTTGGCAGGAATGACTAGTACACAATTTTGGTGGCTCTTTTCCTTATGGTCCAGAAGGTAAAACAGCCAGTGTTACTGTGGTTAGGAAAGTTAATGGAGGTAGGCATGAATGATATGCATGGGGTGGCTACATTTGTACTAATGGATGATGGATTCCTCTTGATGGATTGTGTTGGTGGGGGCAGCAGGGGTGGCACTGTAGAGGATTTGATTTGTCTCTTGTTTTTATTTTATATCATCACCATTTGAACTATCAAATGAGTATCAGTTTTAATTATACAATATACCCAGTGAATGTAAGTTATACATCATTATATCCTGTACTATATTCTACATACTGCACCACAACAAATACCCCTACTGTATACGTTATAAACTGTACTAGATTATGTGGTCCATGTGTATTATAAGCAAATGAGAAAAAAATGTATATTTTTTGTAATAATAAGTAGACAGTAGGCAAGTCAACATTAAAGCCAGTAAATACATCTGTGAATGTTGACATTTGCAAATATCATACATGAACATTAGAATGATACTAACATACAGACATGAGACCAGTACAACAGAGATTTATTGAACAGGCTGTGTTGCAGTGGTAATGCTCACTCTCCAGTGAAGGTTGGATTGGTCACAGTGGTGGTGGCATTTTGGAACAGTGGGTTGTCAGCCTGGAAAAGAGAGAGCCCGATGATTAGATGTTTTTGAATATTAGACAGATCCCCAGATGCTGTACATCTCCACAGTGTAGATGGAGGACTAAATTCTTAAATAAAAGCCGGTATTCAGGTAATGGCAAGTCTCAACTGAAAGCAGCCAGTGGCTGGCAAAGAGAAGGGCTGGTCTCTCTTAAAGGCTGGGAAGTAAATTACCTGTACTATTATGGCCACATGGTTAGTTGAGAAAAATGTATATTTCCACAGCACTAATTCCATCAGTACACCGCAACAGCTGTTCTTTTTAACAAAAATATTGTCCTCATTCACTAATTACGTAATACTTATCACTTCTATTTTTCTATCAGTTTTAGGCTACTGTCAGGTAAACTCAGCCCTTCCTGCAAAGATGGCCAGAGAAAAGACATATTCTGTCCATTAAGGTGCTTTATAATTAAGATTGATTAAAATAAACTTTGAATACATCACCTTTCAAAACAAAGTTACAAAGTGCTATACATGGTTGGAACAACATTTAAAATATGTCAGGACCACAATGTTGCTAATACAACCAGAACCAGTACCAATAAAAGATACAATTGAATAAAATACACAACAACAATATAATGTAAAAACAATAATAAAAACAAACCTACCTATCTGATTTGCCATGTTGAATAAAAAAGTGTGTTATTATTAAAATCTTTTTAAAAAAGAAATGTTTTGAGCGATGTCACTGATTCTGCAGCCTCAGATCTTTAGGGCAGGGAGTTCAGGGCTGAAGAGCCCTGACTGGTGAAGCGGGTCTCCTTTAGTCCCGAACCAGGACTAAGCAACAGCAAGGAGAACCCTGTCTTAGGATTTGAGGCTGCACTCTGTCTCAAAGGGGAGCAGCAATTCAGAAATATAACTGGGAGCTAAGCAAAGAAGTGCTTTAAAGGTAGCCAGTAAAATTTTGAAATTAACTCTAAAACGTACTGGCTCCTGGTTAAACTGTGTTAAACTGGGTAAACTTGCAAACATTTTAGCCAGATAACCATCATCAGACATTAACTACTTTTCTTCTCCTCTCTGCTTGAATTGGCATTCAAGGATGTTGTTAAAGTTAACGTTAACAATGCTTCTGCTCTGAACTTACACTGCTGTCCACTCACAGTGTGTGGATGAGCTCAGCTCATACACAGGGAACAGAGGCAGAGAGGCAAAAGTTGCTTTTGTGCCCCTTGGATCCAGTAACTTTTCCTCTTTTACAGATGGCATCCATTTTCACATCCGCTTTCTTCACGGGTTCTTCAAACAATGCTTTGCTGTTGTCAACATAAATTTTACCATGATCCCATATCAAGACCGTTTTATTGCCCAGCCCTAGAGTGTCATCATGACAGACACACTTCTGTCTCTGAGCTTTGGCTGTTGCTGTCCCTATAATTATGACTATAGCCATGATCACGGCTATAGTCATAATACATAATATATATAGCCATTATAGATCATGTAGCTTGCCATTCAAACCTGAGAGGAGACGATTCACGGCACAACATTAAATGGCACACAATAGAGAAAGTGACAAAAATAACACCATAAAAGCTCTAATCCTAATAAATCATCTCACCTCTGCCCACTTGGATTTCTTCTTTTCACTTTCAAATTTCCTCCACTCTTTCAGGTCTTTCATGTAGATGAGTAACTTGATGAGCATCAGCAGCAGGATGCCGATAAGTGCCACAGATGCAATGGAGCCTCCAATGATAGCTGTGACACTGGGTGGTTCAGGACAGTCTGGAGGAAGAGGGACACATTACAGAAGGTTTTACACAAATCCAAAATGCTAAACTATTAAACTACAAACAAGAATGAAAAGTGTACATCTTTTTCCCAGCAGGCCAGTTGTGGTTGGCCTGCTGGTCAATCGGTCCACTACTTTGGTCCAGACTCAAATGTCTCAACACCTATTGCATAAATTGCCATGGGATTTTGTACAGACATTCATCATCCCCTGAGAAGAAATCCTAGTGACTTTAGTGACCATGTGACTCCTGTAGTGCCACTATGAGATTAACATTTGTTGTTTTGACTGAAGTGTTTCTACAATGAATTGCCATGCAATTTGGTTGAAAAACTCATGTCCCCCTCAGGGTGAATTGTAATAAATTTGGTGAGTTTTCATCCAGCATCATCATCAATCAGTGCAACATTTTTATTTGGTTTATGAGCAAATATCTGCAGAACTAAAAACATTCCCATCAGCCTCACCTGTACTTTGTGTTATGTGCTAATGAGCCAATATTAGCATGCATGGAAATGGTAAACATACCTGCCTATACCTACCTAGTATGTTAACATGCTGGTATTAGCATTTAGCTCAAAGCACTGCGGTTCTTAAGTACAGACTCACAAAGCTGTTATCAGACTCTTAGTCTTGTTTAATGTTTCCAAATAGCAGAACCATTTAAAACAGCATTGAAACAATTCAATTGTTCTTAAATTTAAGAGTTTGTCATCCATGAAGAGTTTTCTGTGTTTCATCAGCAGCTTACCTCTCTGTTTCAAAATTTCAGCCTTGTAGTTATCCTCTCCGACTAACTGGTCCAGCCTAAATTTGATCCAGCAACCCTCTGTGTCCTTCTGCTGGCACTGCTTGCTTGCTATGGTAAATTGGTCTACCATCTCAGCAGTAATGCTATTTCTGCAAGCCAAACTGCAGTTGTTTTTAAAGGGACCGGAATGAAAACCAAGGCATTCAATGCAGTTCCTGAAAACATGATTAATAGTGACAGTTAAAACTTAGGCCATCAGCGTAGCTATGTTGTAGCAACTATTTGTTCATTAATGACCAAATACTGGAAAGTCTTTTTGTAATCTGGTGAAGCAAACCATTACTATTAATTTGAAAGTAGTTCAGTAGAAGTTTGGACTCCTTACAATTTGGCCTGGCAAGGGTCAGGGCAGCTGGGGCATATCTTGCATCGTGGACGCTGGTATCCCTCCTTACACTCACAGCGGTTACACTTGCAGGTCCCTCTGCCGTAGCACACAGTGTCGTTAACGGTCATACAGCCCTCCTTAGATACTCTGCACTGACAGGCTGAGCCCTCATAGTCTGGATTGCATTTACATTTACCACAGTTGCACTGACCATTTCCTAGAAGTTGTGAGGAATGGAGAAGAGAGTTAGCATGCTGATACGTATACTTGCTACACATTCATATGCGCATGCTAGCCTGCATTCCCTCCGAGGGGTGGTGCAACCTCAAGAATTAATGCCAAATATCTGCACGGTGCTCCCTCTCCAGCCTCTGACTGACCATTGCAGCCAACAGGTGCATCATTTCAGTAACATGCTAATCTGCAAACTCATCTTTAAGTCTCTCCTGATTGAAATGTTTGGCAAAAGTTCGATCAGAAAGACCTTCATGCTTACTCTATTTATTTACAGTCTCTCTCTGTCGCTTTCTTTTCCTACTTCAGCTGAAATAGGGTGTTAAACCAATCAGATTATGCCATAATCTCGGTAAGCCACTCATATCATTGCTGTCAAACTTTAAAACTGTTCCTTTTCAGTATCAGACTGATACAACCTCCATCCCATTCACCTTCCATTCAGTGCCAATTGGTCTTCCCAGAGAGCTCATCAGCAGTCCCGTTCCACATGACATGCATCGAGATCTTTGGGGAAGGCATCACTGCACCCTTAAAATATGGTGTCATGATGGGGTCTAATCATCCTCTAATATTTCTTCTATTCTATTATTATATAAATATTGTGGGTATCCTGGTGGCCTTGGGGCACTGACCATGCAATTGCAATGTCCTCAGTCTAGACGGGGCTATTTTTTAATTTCTCCCCTGCCTCACTCTTCCATCATTTTCTGTTATTTGCAATCCATGACAAAAAATAAAGGTAAGAACCACTCCCTTTCCTGTTACATATAAATCTGGAAGAAAAAGACGGATTGCTAGCAAACATGAACGTAAACAAAGCTGGTTCCAAAATTTAAAGGAAATACTTTCCAAAAGTTTTATGAGGTAGAAAATGCAGTTGTTGGGTCCGAAAGACAGACAATGTGTTTTATAGAGAAATACTTGTATCTGTTGAACCAAAGTGGAAAAAGCCATTTCTTTTGCTGTAACTTTAAAATGCAGATAGTTTGAAAATGACTGAAACTCTACCTCCACATAATTTATTTTGGAACTTCTCACAGTGTTCATCGTCACACTGGCAGAATTCACCATGGTAACTACTTCCACTCTCTGTGGTGTGGCATTGGCACCTGCCACACACACAGTCTCCTCGACCCTCACACTCAGTGCCATTGTGCCTCTGACAGGATGCTCGCAGGGAGCTCTCATCTTTATTGCCAATGGAGCACTCACAGAACTGACCAACGGAGCCGTCATTGCAGCTGAAAAAGGAAGTTAGAAAGAGCAATCAAACATTTTTTTATTTGCCTGTGCCCACAATTGATTACATATTGATCATGTCCCTTTTGATTAACAATGTTTTTACTGCACTATAACATCAAGCTAGGTTCTTTTTTACTCCAAAGTTTTTATTTACACAAGAGTTTGCTTGGCAGGAAAACATAAACACTGGTCATTTTAAATGTTTCAACAAATGACTGACGTTGGCATTTTGCATGTATGAGACAGCCTCCTACAGGCAGTGAGAATAGCCATGTTCATTTTAGATATGCACTTAAGTGCACTAATCATATATTGATACATGCATTGAATAAACCCTACACCCTACGTAACTTTTAATGAATCGATAGAACTTCTCGTACATACCAACTCACTGACAGTCATTCTGTAGGAGGTGTGAAGCTCACCTGCAGACACCGCAACTGACTCTTCCCCTGCCCTTGCAGTGTGGGTGGCTAATGTCTTGGGGGTCTTCACATTCACACTCACAGTTTGTAGATAAGGTCACTGTCAATGTATCTTTGATGCCCAGTGGTCTAATCGTGAAAGACTTGTCTTTCATACATGTGTCCACCGTCACAGTGACATCAAAGGAAATCTGGAATGGACAGTTAGGGTTGGGGAGCTAGATGGAGATGTAATACATATACAACATTTTATATATGTATAAACTAAATACTTTCATTTAAAGGTCAAAATGACATTTTCACATTCTTGATCCCTTCTGCTATTAATATTCAATGCATTGAACCCCTCCTTTCCAGCTTTCTGTATCTGATCATCTTGAATCCTCTTTTCCAGCAGCTTCACTGGACGCAGGGAGTAAGCTACTACCTCAAATGAAGGAGCTCAAGTACCATGGGGTATTGTCAGTGGTGGGTAGAGTAAACAACAATGGTACTCAAGTAAAAGTACTGTTACTTTATAATATAATGACTCAAGTAGAAGTAAAAGTACTCATAAAAATAAGTACTTGAGTAAGAGTAAAAAAGTACCTCATAAAAAAAACTACTCAAGTAGTGAGTAACTTCAGATGCAATTTATTACTTCAAAAACAAAAACTGTTTCCACTGACATGGGGCATCAGCTGAGACATTGACCTGTTCCTCAAAGGAGTTTAGCTTGAAGCTAAACAGTAACATCAAATTTGACGGTGTATGATCTCAAACGTTATTATTTATATTTATATTATTGCTGAAACAGAAATTTTAACTGACTGATTGTGATCGTCGGCCGGTACCACCGGTTTAGCCGGCGGCCGGTACCAGCAAGTTAGCCGGCCGGTACCACCGGGTTAGCCGGCTAGCTCAGTGAGACGCCGGCGTTTCATCTTCTGCCATGTTCTTGAGCCACAGTGAGGTGAAGGAGGGCCGTGGAGGGGCGGGGCACACCTCCGTCCACCTGTGGTGCTGCTGCTGTGATTGGTTAAGGATGTCTCCCTCAGCCGAGAGCTGCAGTTTCGCAGAGCTGCGTCTGAGCTCATTTGAATTTATTTATAGATAAATTAATGTAACGACAAACACGTAGCCCAAAGTAACGGAGTAAAAGTACATATATTTTCTCACAAATTTACCCGAGTAAGAGTAAAAGTATTCTGCAAAATAACCACTCTTAAAAGTACAATTTATCAAAAAAAATACTCGAGTACATATAACGGAGTAAATGTAACGCGGTACTACCCACCACTGGGTATTGTTCATGAGTAAGGGTAAGATAGAAGGCAAGATCAACAGGTATATTGATGTTGTGTTAGTATTAAAGCCTGCATTGTACCAGATTGTTGAAGCAGAAGCAAAGAGGCAGTTTTGTCTGAATTCTAAGGCCTTGATGTACCGGTTGATCTACATTTCTTCCCTCACACTTGATCATAAGCTTTGAGTAATGACTGAAAAAATAATGATGCAAATTCAAGAGGCAGAGATAAGTTTCCTCTACCGCGTGGGTATGTTACTTAGTCTGGTACCACAAGGACTTGGACCAGGATGAGCGGATGAGTGACGGATGACTTTTTAATGTGAATCATAGCGTGACATGGGGAGCACCCAGTACAATGTTAAAACCTGAAAGTGACCTAACAAAAATCATGTGCACTTGACATATGAACATTACCATGTAAAGTCAAAAAATAAAATACAAAAAGAACTGACCTCCTGTCCTGCTCGTACATGGTCACAAACCCCTTCGCTGTTCCCTGCTGGTGCTGGATGATCACATTTAGGACTGTAGACAACTCTTACATTGTCAGGGAGATTATCATGGGTCACAGTTACTTTTGAGGACAGCCTCTGTCATGGATTATACATTTGAGAGATAAGAGATTTGAGACAAAAATATCAAAAAATAATGAGAAAAATGTATGGGTTACAAAAGACAGTTTTAAAAATCCATGTGCACAGACGAAAGGAGACACCAAGACATCAGAAATTGCCAGTAGTGAATTGACAACTTACATTGTAGGCTCTTTCAATCAGCTCAACAACATTTTTAGAATCTGATGACAGAACTTCCACCTCAGATTTTGGAATCATTTTAGAGAGTTGCTGGTAAAAAAAACAAACAAAAAAAAAAAAAAAAAAACACGAGATAGCATGAAAAATGAATCAGAATGAGAGTATGGTGTGTGCTCTATTACTAAATAAAAAGAGATACAGAAATGAAAGGTACATTTTATTTACCTTGTAGACAATCTCTACATTTCTTGTCACTGCAAATATTGGCTGAATGTTGTTTTTTTCCAGCTGCATAGCTAGCTGTCCAACAGATGGGTAATCCTGTACACAACAGTCAGTGAAAACAGTGAAACTGTGTAAACCTTATGTCCATGTTACACCTTTTAAATAACCATTTGAGGTGCTAAACACTGAACAAAACAAGAAAACTTGTTTTTTGGAATCAGTGTAGTAGTAATGTTATCATAATGAGTCATAATGAATAGTTGCAATTTATTACAACCTTATTTTCATAGGTTTACATACCATCTCAGTGCTCTTGGTATAAAGGTTGTTTTCCATGTGGCAATGTTCATTATTGGGTTCCAGAATACCAGCCAATTTTCCATCCCCAGCCATGTGGAATCCAGCATCTGTAGTCAGCACAATCAGCCGAGTGCTGCTGTTCCTCCAGCCTATTTTGTCCTAAACAACAATATGTGTAAAGGACCATTTAAGCAAGAAAAATTCATAGGCTAAGTTAAAAGGAACTTTTACTTATTGGTTAAAAAACTGTGCTCACATTTCTCTGCTTCCTTGAAACCCACTAACTGGTTTATGACAAAAGTTTACATGGAAAAACAAAACCCAGACCAGTGTTAATGTCCTCTTAAGCTTAGGCATCTACAACACTTGTTTAATGCTAAATTATGTTTTTGGTTTGAATAAAAATGTGTTTCAACTCAGCACCAACTTTTTAAATATTTAACCACGACCACCATCTTAACCAAGCTTTGAGTTACACAAACAGAACCATAGAAAAGTTTTAGCTGCCAAGAGCAGATACTGTTGAAAAAACGAGTGAAATATGTTAATTGGGAACATTTTGCAAATAGGTTCAATTAAACCTTTTCCTTTTCCCCTATAATCTGAGAGGCAACAAGTTATTTTACAGAATGTATTTGCTAATGAAGGTATGTTGGATATGCATACGTATTGGAGGATGATTTAGCTGGGGATGCTGCCTTTGAATATGCAAGAAATATTACATCACTTTATTCAATAACAATGACTGTTGCTCTTCAGCATTTAACTTAGCTCAGTGATACGCATATCCTCCACAATCCAGCAGGAGGTGCTGCAGGACCCTCAGCACCCCACTTCTAATGCCTATGTCTATATGACATTATATAACATTGAAAATCATTCATCTTGACTCTATTTGATATTTCCTTGTTTTTCCGTGTTTTATATTTTATTTTACTTATTTGCTAGATTCTTATTTTATTGTCTGATTCATCTTTCTTTTGTTTATCTATTTGTTAGACTTGTTCTGGAGCTAGGCACCAAAACATTTCACACATACTGTGTATGATTGTGCACATGACAATAAAACTTAATTTACTGACAAAATGATGAAAATCCTGTGATCTATAATTTGTTCTCCCTACAAGGACATAGTGTACTTTCTGTACTTCCATCAAAATGGGCTCCTAATCTTTTTTTTCCCCAATGCATAAACTGATTGTATGGTGCAACAACCTCAGAACTCAGCTACACTTCTGACATTTAACAAAATGACATTGTTCCTTAAACCAATAGGTGTATTGTCAATCTTGACAATGTAATTTGGCCCAGTTTTCTCTACAAATTGCGCTATTCCCTTTAAGCTTCTATATGATATAAGACATAGCCTGTGTGACATTTGAAAGAGTCATGCATGGTACTGCAATTGAAAGGGAACAAGCAGAAGGTTTTCTAGTTTCATTCTTTTCTCATAATAAATCCATGCTTGACTTCCTTCTATGACTCACAGTACATTGTGTATCTCTTTGGTTGAGTCCTTACCCCACATACGGCAGCCTGCATCATTGCATCAAGACTCCCTTCAGGAGAGTCCAAGTTCCCAGAAATGTACTGCTCTTTCACTTTTTTTTTGAACTCATCCTTGCTTGATGTCATACTAAGCACATGTCTGTAGCCAAAGGCAGGCTGGCACTGTTGGTCATTTTCATCACATGGTTTCAGCAGTTTCTTCTTGTTGGTGTTGGTATAAGGAAGGACTGTCTTATCAACAAAGGCACCAAACCCTATAGTTGTAGAAATGGCTATTAGTTCTTAATTCTTCTTTTTTCTTTATAAGGTAACACTTCTTGAAAGGCTTATTAAACATGTCAGACCATTAAGCATATTCAGAAATAATATACTGAAATAAATGGCAGCACTTTAGAATACAGCCTGGAATTTGTGTAAATAGCTCGTTAAATGGGATACCAGCAAAACCCATACCAGTAAGAACAAGGGAGTGAATAATGGTCAGTATACAAACTGTATACTGTTTTATTAAGGCAGAATTTATCATATAGTTGTTCATATTTAAATATTTCTTTTTTTCTGTTGTCAGACATCTAAACTCTGAGCTCTTAAATGCTATGATGATCAGCATCAGTAGTCATTATCAAGCTACAGATACAAGATAAATCACAACATTATCAGACAGAATGAGCTGCAAACAACTTAAACTATATCATAAATGTAACTGCTGAAAAAAAGAAACTAAATGTCAATAGGCTGCCAGTTATCAGGGTGGATTTGGGGACTATAGTCTTAGTTAAGGCATCCTGTAGACTGCCACTGGCAGATAGACAGATAGACAGATAGATAGATAGATAGATAGATAGATAGATAGATGTGGTGGAAATTTAATTTTTTAATTTCTGTGTTTAGTTTATGGCTGTACAAATTCTTTCAGCCAGTTGGGGCTCAAGGTGAGACCTTGGAAGGAGATGCCAGAAGAGACTATTTTTGCATGTCAATCAGAAAGGGACTTCATGTCAGATGAAGCACCTCACAGTGCTGTATGAAGTAATTCAACAGGAGCTCTGATGTTCTAATGGTCAATGCTAATCCAGATAGCAGTGTGTAATTACATTTCAACATATTTACAGCTACATTCATTACAAGAGATACATCCATATTCTGAGGCTTAGCTAAATGTTTTGTTTACCAGTTATAAAACAATAAAGTGCTCCATATTTAAAAAGGGTATTACAATGCAAATACATTAACACTGTCACCAGCACCAACAGCACTGTCACCCTATGTTGCCTACATTTCCCCTCTTGGTATCAAGTAAAACTGCTACCATCCATAATTATTAAAAAAGTCAATAGTTTAGTTAAAAAAGATATTTACTGTGTAATCTATTTTAAATCCTTCTTATAAACAAACCCTTCTTCCCTTTTACCTACTATGTAGGTGTCCCAGTACTAGTCCTAGTGGTAAATGGTAGGAATTTATAGATGCTGCATGTACAAGATAATTAGCATCATAAGTTGTGGCTGTATTCTAAAGTGTTACCAAATAATAAATATCGGTATTTTAAAAGATTATCAGATTAAAGATCATAATCTTGTTACCTATTTGGGCATGTTCAGTGATGTTATTCAGAGCTGCAAAAAGATCTTGTCCAAGTTCTTTAACATTTTCCAAGTCATCTTTCATGGAGTAAGACAGGTCCATCAGGTAGTAGAGATCAACTGGATAACCTTGAACTCTTTTAAAAGAAACACTGAATGTGGTAGAAAGCCCTGAAGCACAGAAGAGAAACAAGCTAATGAAAAATGAAAGAAAGCAAGTAATACTGCCATGTATTACGTATTAAACAGTAAACAGTATAAAAATATTTAAGGTTCAGTGACAGTGAGTCTATTTAATCAATCAGAGAATCTATTCAATTCTCAAATCAAAGGTGATAATAGATGACACTAAAAAACATTAAAAGAAAACAACATAGTAAAATTTTCATTTATTCTGCCCAGCCCAATTCTTCACAAATCCAGATAGATCCTTGGAGAACACATGAAACTGCCCTGATTTCACTTTGGCCTGGAAACTAAACAGTGCATTTCTTCAATCATCAAAAGTCAGCATTAACTGACTCCACTAACCAGGTCGCAGTCTCAGACTAATCTTCTGTGGACTCAGCTGAACAGGCTCCTGCTGGTTGAATGACATGGACAGAGATTCTTCCTTGACAATGGTTAGATTGTTCATAGGGGAGATGATTTCGTTGCTCTTGCAGCCTCTCTCTATTAACTGAGCTAGGGTGTCACAACGTGCTGCCTCCTGCTCACCGGCTTTGGTGAAATTCTGTATGAAGAGGAGGCAAAAACACAGAAGGAGATAGGAATTGTTTTTTATACTAAAGATAAACTCTTGTTTATTCATCTGAGTCTGCATATAATATTGTTAGTGCATAAGCTTTTGGCAAGCTACATCCATCCATCTATCTATCATCACTGCTTATCCTTTGCAGGGCCACAGGGGTCCATCAGGAACTGGAGCAAATCCCAGCTGACAGTGGGCGAGTAGTGGGGTACACCCAGGATAGGTCATCACACAGCTGACACATAGAGACAAACAACTATTCACACACACATTCATTCATGCTCACTTTCGGGGAGAACAGGTTTCTATGTGGTACACTATACATTTTCATATAAAAGACAGTATTCAAATAATCTCAAATACTGTTTTTATTCACTTCCAGTCTTTGACAGTTTTGCCATTTTTCAATCGTTATTTGTTGTGACATTTACAGGATATAATTTGTGCTACATAGAAATTCAAAGAGCAATTTTTCATTGTGACTGTGATTGACCATGAATGATAGACCTCATCCTTTTTAGTTTCTCTGTGCATCTATTTGTTAACCTAAATGAACTAAGACCAAAGCCAAGCTCAGTGCACAGTTGGCGACACAAGAGAGGATCCTGACCATGCTCTAACCAATCAAATGGGTGAGCTCTGTTGCAGGGTAACGAGTGACCAAAAGTGAGTTAAATTCAGAGGTAAACTCTGCATCCTCTCCTGTTGTTGACAATTCAGGCTTTCAGCCTATGTACTGGCCTGTTAGTAGTTGGTACAGCCAAAAGAAGTAGTGGAAATTAAATCCCCCAGACCCAACAGCAAACCCTTTTAACAGTATTACCTGTCCCATATAACTGAAAAGCTTTGTTAACTAATGTGAATTGCTTTTGCTTTAGATTAGCATATTAACATTATGCGACTGGGAAAGCCACCTGAGCCATATTTGGCCCATTAAAAAGGGCTCACTGCCAGGTTTAGATAGAGGATTGTGCACCTTATGGACAGAGCAACCAGTCAGCTCAAGCCCCCTCTCATAGAGTTTTAGTGTCAATATAGCATTTGCTGCAGGACTCCAGTAAGCAGTGAAAAAGAATATAGTATTTTGGGTGTAGTTTGAGGCAGTAATCAGTGATTGGTCTCTTTGTTTCCACTGATTTGAAAGTTAGCAGGACTGTAAGTACACGTTGCTGACAGTGATACTCATTAGAGGTCTGATCATGCAGTGTATGTTTAGTGGTAGCTTGTAACGGCTAGAGACGGTAGGATTCAAACGTACAACACAAGGCAGAATTCAAAGTCAAAAAAGGTTTTACTGAAGTAAAGTTTGAGACACAGGTAATCAATCCAAATACAGGTGATAAAGACCAACAAGAGACAGGTAGAGACAAAAACGAGAAGCAGGCAACAGTCACAAAAAAGCACTAGAAACATGCACAAGAAAACAATGCTGGAACGTTCGACACTAAGGACAAAGATGATACATACAAGGGCAGGATAAATGAGACACAGGGGCAGCACATAAGGACAGAGCAAGTAATCAGAGGTGGGAGACAGAGGCAGGAAGGGCTAGGTCTGCAAAGAGATGAAATGTGAGTGACAGGAAAACTAGGCATAGACATGTAGGAGAATGAATGAAACAGAACACAACACAACACGGAAATACCAAAACTGAGGTTCCTCAAATGAACACTAGGGGCAGGCTCCAAAAGGGAGTCAATTGCATTTGACCCCCATGTTGAAATGTCCAACTTTACAGCAGAAGAAAACATGTTTACAGCCTGGTACAAATAATGATTTTGGTCTCTTTAGCTGATTTTCCCCTTCAACTGACAACTGTGCGAGGGGTGAACACACTTGTTTGAAATCACGTTTTTTCGTTTACTAGTAAGTAGCCAGTTAATGAATTAGCATCGCGCTCCAGCTAGCTGCCGTCGGCTGTGTGGTGTCTTTCTCTGGGATGTCTGCGCTGTTTTTTTTTCTGTGAGTTTGTTCTGGTGTTTGTGGAGCTGCTTGTTGGCTGGAGTTTGACTGTGCTGCCGTGTTGACAGTGTTTCTCTTGGGTGTCCAGGACAACTTTCTCCGGGGGAGATGGTGGAGGTTGGTCTATGCTAACAACGCTAACAGGGGAGTCTGGTAGTCAGTTATTAAACCTGCTGAAGTCATGTCCAAATATTTATGGACCTGACTGTATTATAATTTATGGTGATAATACGGTGCCTGTGTGAGGTTGGAAAATAAAGGACAGACATTTTAATTGATGCTATGTAATCTTAAACTGAACTGTGTGCAAATACAATAAATGTTTGTAACTTCAAAATATTAATGTCTCATTTCTGAATGTTTCCAGAAACAACGTTAACTGAGATGTGGTTATCGGTTAAGCTGGATTTGATTATTGAAGCAAAACAGCAACATAAAATTTGACAGTCCACGAACTCAAATGTTATCTATATTTATATTATTGCTAAAACAGAAATTTTAAGTTTATTACATGATAAGAGGAATGGGGATGGACCCAAGTGCAACACACCAGAATGGATGGTTGAGAAGGCCTTTAATAAGGGCAAAAGGAAATTTTGACGAACAAAAACTCATAGCAGGGTAGTGTCCAGGACAGTCCAAAAACCAGGGGAACAGGCAGACAAAAACCACAAACATGAAACAAGAAACTGAGAGCAGATCCAAAAAATAGCATACAACTGATGGGCATGAAGGAACAAGAACAAGAGGAACAATCCGGCAAGGGCTGACAGAAATAAAGTGGCCAATATAATGTCCTGATGGTGATTAGCTGCAGCTGGGAACACAGGTGACTAGATGAGGTGGGAGTGGCTGACAGGTAAGGTGAGGCAGAGGCAGGGTGAGAAGAAAAGTACTGGGATCTGAGGTGAGAAGCTATGGCAGGTGAATAGTGACAGGCTGACAGAACTTAGACAGGTAAACTAAGACATGACTATAACTGACAGAACTATGACAGAACACAGACAGAAAACCAAGACATAGAACTAAGACAAAACTACAACACAGAACTAAGAAACAGAACTAGGACAAGACATGACAGCAGAGACAAGGAACTAAGACCAAGACAATGAACTAAGACAAGACAGGACTATGACATGACAAGACTATGACATGACTATGAGAAGACCGACAGAACTGAAAGAACTATAGCAGAGACTAAGGCCAAACAGAAACTAAGACTGAACTATGACCTAGGACACTGACAGAAAACTATGACATGAAAACTATGGCAGGTAAACTAAGACAGAACTAAGGCAGACTGAACTAAGAGAACATGGCAGGACAAATACAAGACATGAACAGGACTCAGACATGACCACAGACAGGGACTGGAAACAGATATGGCAGGGAATAAATAGGGCTGAACCAAAACATGACAGGCAGAAATGTGGCAGAACAAAATCTAAGGCTGAACAAAAACTTAGGTAAACAGAGGCCTGGCTGGCAGAACTGTGACATTACACTCCAGAAACCAACTGATTGTGATCGGCTGGAGGCTGAAATGTTGACATATAATGCTACCCGTGCTTATTAAAGTACCGTAATTGGCGCTGAAGCAGACCGGGTTAGTCAGCTAACTCGGTGGACATGTTTCATGAAACAGGCTTCATTCAGCTCCACCCTCGCTCCACCTCTTTGTCCATACTCGGATTTACCAGAGTTAGGCGACGTCACCACTGCAAAAGATGGTGGCGCCCAGGGGTTAAAGTGGGCCAGAGCCCTCTGGAGCTGAGCTCTGCCACCCCGGAGCTCAGCTCCGCCACCTAGTCAAATAAAACGTCATTTTCCCTACTGTGCAGCAACACTGAATTTTAGGGCTCCCCCACCTGTCAAATCCCACTTTATCCACTGGTGGCGCCCTACAATTGGCTTCAAAATCGTTCTTCAGAAATCTATGGGTGACGTCATGGAGGCTATGTCCATGTTTTATACATTCTATGTGCTAGACCTTACAGTACTGTAGCTAAATTGATGACCTTAGAAACAGGGACCACAAGGGCCCACAAACCCCACTGCTAACTTGCAGGACTCAACCCACAATGGGAGGTCCTTAGTGGCTTGGTAGCTTGGGGCTGAAGTCAGATGTTTCCCTCCTTCTTGTAATGGGCAGAATTTTTGAGGAATTCATGAGGGACTGATGCCTGGCAGCTTGGGTGGTGGTATGAAATTAACAATCTTAGAAAATGTGTCCAACAAAGTTACAAAGTCCAAAAAGATCTCTGACCAGGGGCGATGGGGTACCAATAATGTTTGGAGCAAACCAGCAGAGGGGCATTGCAACTTTTTGTTGAGGCTGTGCTGGACAGTGAATGACAACCCTTGTCCCTGAAGTATTTTGGCTTAGTTTCTGTCTACATCTATTTGCGAAATGAGTCATGAACTGAAACCAGCAGCCTGCTCAGTGTAGTTGCGACTGCGAAGAGGATGCCAGGCCCATGTCCAACCACCCAGTTAAGTGAGCAACACTGCAGGGGAACAGTGGAGTGACTGCAGGTAGCAGATCACGCCGGTCAGGATTCAGGCCTGAGGGCTGGTAAACAAGGTATTCACCATATGCTGTGACCTGTTAGCAGCTGATACAGCCAGAAGACTTTCTCTAGACCAAAGAACATATTACTAGGATTACCTTACTAACAAAAAGTTTGAGCCAACAACATTCACATAGCTTTACAGTGACCATGACCAAAGGAAGCTTGCAGAAGGACATGGTGTTTGTCATTACTTTAGTTACATTACCTAATTATAAAATGGCCTGACTTATTATGTGGGATGAACCTGAACTCATATCATTACAGACAGGAGGTCGACATGTTAGTACCCACTTGTTATATTCATTATGCTTTGACGTAGACATTTTTTCTTTACCTGGGCAGTGTACTGTAGGGTGATTGTTCAATATTATATCCAACTGTCTCTAAAAAGTTGAGCTATGGTTGTTTGTTGATACATGCTACTATTTGTAGACATGTGAACACCTGAGCAGGAATAGTATAAAGATATAAACTTTGCTTCTCACCAGCTGTTTGCACCATACACAGTACGGCCCAGATCTAATACAGTCCCCACAGGAGTTGATCACAGACTTTGAGCAAACTTCCTTTTGTTCACACAATCCTGCAGAGAGAAGATGAAAAGCACAAACTATATGCAACACATAAACTGTAATATCAGTACAAATTCTAAAATTTAAATAATCTGCTGTGGATACATAATTCATATTCATCATTTTATGTCTACTTCATAATGTATTTCATAGGGATGGGCAGATCAGCAATGTAGTATATATAATACTCATACTAAGTCCTGTTTTCAGTACTGACACTAGGGCGATATGGACTAAAATTAATATCACAGTATTTTTCACCCTTTGGACGGTGACGGCATTATATCACGATATTCGTTTTTTTGTATGCTTTGTAAGGAGTTATGTAAATAAAGTTAATATTTGGATAATATAATAACTGGTTTGTATACCTATCATTACTAATATCTTTTGCTACATGTAGTGTGATTGCCCGAGTAATATCTTTCCATCTCTTACTGCTCTTGGAAAGAGGCGACAGCCAGGTCGCCAGACTCGCCCCTGCTTCTGTCTCACTCTCAGCGCGGAGCAGGCGCACTTTGCCCCTCCTATCCCTCTTGTGCTCTGATGTTGCACCGTCTCATGGCTCAGCGGCGGCAGGCAAACAAGCAATTTTTTATAACATTTGTTGTGGTGTGATAATTTTGTACGCTTTTTTAAATTAAGAAAATCCAGAAAAGAAGTGCACTGAAGGGGGGAAATTTTATTTTATTTTTGTATTGTAGTTTCTGAACTCTGTACCTCAAAAAAGATTTCGTTTTAATTTGCTCTCATATGATAATTTTTTCCACTTTGTTTATTTCAGAAAAAAATGCACACATAACAATGTTTGAGGAAATTTTTGTTTTGTTACTGTTCTATTGTTTCTGTTTTTGATAATAAAGTATTTCGTAGTCACCTATAAACTTTGCCCAAATTCTGTCCTAGGTTTAACAAAATTATCCAAAGGAAAAACCACAAAAACACCTAAAGGTCAGCAGTGTGATGATACATCAACCTTAAATATTAAAAATTATTGGTATCGGCGATACTGGCCCTGTATTTACTTGGTATCGGATCGATACCAAATCTTGCAGTATCGCACACCTCTAATACGCAGAAATCACAGGGGGGTGGGGGTCAAATCATAGAATCGTCCCCTGTATTCATATCATTGTAAACTCATAATTTATTATGATAATATCATATGCATTGAATACATATGTGCCAATTGTAGATGCAAAATAATGCGGTTTAGCATTTTTGAAGACCCCCCTCCCCCCTTCATATGTAGTGGTTTAGTCCACTGCTGACCAACCCGCTAGTTACAATTTATAATTTAAGTTCATAAAATAGTGTGCATATTTCACTTGCCCTACATAGCATATACATCCAAAAATGAAGAAAAAAAGCGACGTAACATATTTTCCGCTGCCGCTGCTGCCACCACCTGCACTTGTTTTGTCCCGGGTCGCTTCTTCATATTCATTGCCTTGCATGTTTTTTAAATGATGAAACAAGTAGCTTGTGTTTCCTCCTCTTGCTGTCACAACACGGCAGCAGACATTGCACATTGTTGAAGTTTGCTCAGTGCCGGATGGTTTTTAACCGAACAAGCTCCAAATAATGTAGGTGCCGCCTCTGTTTTTTTTGGTCTCCCTGTCTGCTTCCGACCATAGACTGTATAAAACGGGTTCCGACACTCCACACGTATCTTTTCAGTCAATATAGGCCGTTTTTATTTGCAACAAGATATATAATGTCTCAGGACAAGTATTCAGACCACAGCTGAACTTTTGAAGAAAATAAAATGCTTTTAGATTTTTTTTTTGTTTTTAGAATTAGGCTATTATTGATTTATTACGATGATGACGGTATTGAAAAATCCATATCGTGGCACAACAACACCGCGGTGATGACTATGACACCTGTATATCACCAAGCCCTAACTGATACTAGTGCCAGTAGGATCAATACAATTGAAAACTGCATGCCTCATGCACCTCATTAGTTCAGACTATTTACACTATAAACATTTATTACTCACCATTATAATCTGTCTTGTGTTTTAATATTATGCGAAATATAGTAAATAACTGAAAAAAAGAGCACAAACAGACAACAGAGAGAAAAGAACTGCATACTGTTTCAAGTCACTCAGTGGTAAAGGAACCATATTCAGAGGTGGCCTATTAATGATGCATTCACCTCAAAAATCAGGATACATGGCTCTCCTCTATTGGATTGAAAACAAACTCTGTAGTATCATCCACCCATTGTATTTAGCCCAGTAGCTTGATGTTTGCCAGAAAAGAAACTTTTCTTGAGACAAATAGTTATACTGCAAGTTTTGAACATGTTTGAACATAATGCTAACAGAGTCTTTATCAGATCCAGGGACAAATAGCACAAACAGACTTACTTCATATGGAAGTCTCAACAACAGCTTCAATTAAGAATGTTGTTCATAAAAAGAGTTTTAAATCTATTTTGTCATTCAGACCTGGCATCAAATTTAAGAATTTAAAGGGTTTCCACTACCACCTCTGGCATTTCATTTCATCTCAATTCGTCCTTTTCATCCTGTCTATAGTGTATATAGTTTCATATTCTCATATTTCATATTCTCTGTTAATTTATTAATACTGTCTAGCCTGGTTTTTCCACTGTTAATACTTGTATATTTCTATAGTTAAACTATCATTGCTTTTATTCTAGTTAAGTGTTAAAACTTCTACTCTAGTTAAATTGTTGATACTTTTTATTCTAGTTAAATTGTTGACACGTTTTACCTGAGTTGAATTGCTAACACTTTTTTTATAATTCTTGTATATTTACCTACTGTTTATCTATCTATCTTTGCTGCTGTAACATTTCAAATTTCCCCGTTGTGGGCCTAAAAAAGGAATATCTTGTCTTATTCTATTTCTTCCACCCTAAAAAGATTATCCTTGCATGTATGATTTTCAACATAGTGTCATGCCATAAAATAATACAGATTTTTGGTTCTGGAGATGTGCTTATGGATGCTCACTCTGTCCTTTAGACATATCTTTGTGTGTTCAATGTAGAAACAATGGATAGTTGATAGTAGTAATGGATGGTTGTTTGTTCATTCCTGCTGAGATCAAGATACTTAGAGGTCAAAACCGGTTGACATTTCAAACTATTATGCTCCAGTAATTAAAGGCTTTTAATATAATTTTTTCCCCTTACTCTGCATGAAGAACGTTTTCTTCTCTGTGACCGGCTTTTGCCACATTAAGAGCAAGTGAAACCAAATTTCAGTTGGTCTGAACATTCTTTTTTAATAAGACTTTTATTTCGTATTTTAATTCTATTTCAGCCCCTTGCTACCCAATTACAAAATTATGTTACATATGTTTGGTACGTGCAGTGTGCCTCTTATGAAACCAAATAAAATGCTCTATATTTCTATGTACAGTATGTTCTATAAGTTTGTTACTGTGAGTGGACCCTTTGGCTTTAAGATCTGCAAAAAAAGAATGTAATGTCAATGCTTTAAAACTTACCATTTCTACCCATCAGCAAGAGCAGAAGAAACAGTAACCACAGATCCATGTCCTGATGACAATAAACAAAAACATTCAATGAATCAGAATTAAATCTGTAAAATCAATTTTTATACAGTGCAACATTGTCCTGACCATTGCTATGAAGCACAGATCCCTTAGAATAATAATAATACTTTTAAAAACCCATAAACAAAACACTTAATCCTTAATTTACCTTTAGTTGTTTGGCATTTTAAAATGTGTATACATTTTTTAAGTTATTTGTTAAGTTCTCTATTTATTTGTACCTTTTCTGTCCTTGTGCTCCTGTAATATCCAATTTTCCCCTCAATAAAACAATAAACGATTATCTTATTTTATCCTATATTTTATACAGTATTGTTAAGGGATTGGGGGCATTAATCTCTTTTTCAAACATGTTAAAAGTAAATACAGTTAGTTGAGAAGTATAGGCAGAGGCAGAGAAGATAACCCAGGAAGTGACTTGGTTGACGCCCCTCATACTGCTCTTGCTCTTACTTCTTGTTATTCTATCCAAAAAGCTTTTACATAGAAAATCAATAGAAATTTGCACAAAAGCCATAAAGAATACACATCTTGCTTATCAACCAACCATCATAGGCAGGAGGGATTACACATATAGACAGCAAACACTTATATTTTCAGTTCACATGAATGAGAGAAACCCAGTCTGCATAGGAAGTGTATTTGTTGCATAAATGCACTGCGCCCATCTTATAAAAGAAGTCTATATAAGAAGTGCCTTAAAGCCTGCTTCCAGGACACTGAATGATTTTACACTTACTATCTAATCAGACCATACTCTAATGACAGACTGGTTAAGAAAGGACAGTTATTGTTAATTGTCAGTGCATATCAGAGTTCCTGTTTCTTTAAACCCATCTGTCACGACGGGTGGAGACACCATCTTGAGATCACATCTTGAGATGTCACTCACTTCTTTATACCTATCAACTCCTGGGGCCAGATGTGTAAAACTCTGTAAAGATTCATAGCTAAAACTGTGTACACAAAGACAGAAATATGTAGCTAGATTCTTTTTTTTTTTTTTTATCAGATTTATAAAGCTGTGCATTCACCTGATTCTATTCCAAAAATCTCAATCATTGTGGAACTGGGCACATGTGCGCAAGAATTATTTAACCACCCACAGCTAGGCATAGGTGGATGTAGCTATAGTATGTCTAGAATACTGTGTATGCTGGTTTGATATCTGTGTGACATTGTCCACATACATCTTTTACAAATACCAGTTTATGTGTGGGAAATGCTGTATGGATGGTTTTTGTGCATACATATTGTTTTTACATCTGGCCCTTTGCATCCTTCTGGAGAATGAGCAGCTTGAAGCATCTGGACTGACAGCACAATTGACCTGCCCACAAGCAGTGGATTGCAAGTCATTATTTTACTGTTTCTTCATCCTATAAAAACTTCTTCATTAGATGCCCTTGTGTATCCTCAATGTTGTCACAGCTGTGCCAACTCATACAGACTTAACTAAACTTAACTTTCTAGTGCAAAGTCCAATACATCATTACTCACTGGCTTCTCACCCAAAAGTGACTGGAATGAAACTATAGTCTCTGGCCACATGGACACTACAGCAGTTTTAGGTATATCTGTGCCTCTATTTGGTCAACTCACATGCTTTAATGCTAATGACATGCTAATAACAATACTTTATTACCTGATTTGCATTAGCGAAATCACAAAATAATTCTTAAAATAATTCTCAATATAATGTTACATTAAAAAAAATCAAAACAAAAGGCTTAACCAGTCTAAATTCCAAGAGAGTAAGCATTGCTTAGATATATATGTACATATTTAGTAATCACTGATAAACAGCATAGACGACAAGGTCACTAACTGCGGCCACATTTAGGTCTGTCCATATTCGGATATACTAAAATGCTAAGCAGCACAAATGGACAGAAACAGAACAGACTTAGCTATTTGATACAAGTGTGATTATGAGTTGAAAGCTTGTAGAAATGAGTCCACACTGATAAATTGACAACACTCGTCTAAATACAATAATCAACAGTACTAAATACATAATCAAACAACAAAAACCTTACCCTTGGTAAGCTGCTTAACCAGTAATGAGTGATCCACTACAAAACTACTAAAACATTTGATGTTAATTATCTAAGACCCTGGGAGCATCATGCAATAAGAATGAGAATGACGGTCCCGCTGTTGATGTGTGAACATCCACCCACTGTTACGTAACGCTGAATATGAATACAAGGTTTTCTGCACACAGAGGCTTGTGTTACATTCTGTGTCAACGCTGTTGATACCATAAAAGGCAGAAGGAAACAGTGTTGAGCCATCAGTACATTTCCTCTTTGTGACTTAGGCTAAAAAAAACGCTTAGTAGAATATAACTGCCCTGCATGTATCGATATTTGTTCCTTTGTGTCTTCTATTGCTGCTGCCTATTTTGGTTAAAATGACAAGTTGACTTTACTGACTAGTATAATAACAACAACAAGAATAAGGATAATAATAATAATAATCAATATTATTATCATTATTATTGGCACGCAAGGTTACATTACATCATAGAAGATCAGTAATAAAACAAAACATACATTAAACAGCAAAGAACCAGTAGTAAAATATCAGCACACTCAAAAATAAAACAGTACTCAATACTAGTGCCAATGACACGTTTTCAAATGAGGTTTTAGATGGATAGATGTTGAGGTAGCAGTTGGTGGCTTTTGATATTGTGTTTAAACCTTAACGGTCCAAGAGAACATTGCTAATTATGGCCTCAGAAATCATCAAAGATCTGAATCAGCACATCTGTAAAAAAAAGGCTGTGTACAGTTTCGATTTAATTCAGTTACTGTGTCCAGCCATGAATAGATCTAATATATACACTTTTCATATCACAAGAAACAATCTGGAAACACTTGTTGGGCAACTGAAACCAGACAATCTTGGGCCGAGAACCTAGAACTGATCGATTGAAGCTCTGGTCGCCAGGATGACGTGATACACTAGAGAAGCAGAAGCCAAAGAACCATCCAAACTGTACTCCCAGCCGCAGAGCAACAAGTGAACAACACCACACCCACCTAGAGCAGAGACTGAATGATACTGGAAGGATACATGGGAGAAGGCGGCATCACGCAATGCCAATGCCCGGTGGCTGTTGGACCTAAGAGCAGCAATATCCCAGAACCAGTTACCATCATAGTACCAGACCAGTCCCAAGCATGAAGAGCAGGACTGCACAGGTCCTGATATAATTCATGCCTACTGGCTGAAGAAGCTAACAGTACTCCTGGCAACACAGATGAACCAGAACAGGTGGAGAAGTGGAGTTACCATCAGCCACCTTCTATACATGAATGACATCAAGCTCTATAAGCTCTATGCCAGGAATGAGAGACACACTAATTTGCTAATCCACCTCACCAGGATCCACAGCCTACAGATCTACAAAATGACATGATGAAGGTGCTTTTAGCTACAATGCTGCACACAGGTGGAACCAACTTCATGACTAATCAATTCAATTAATAACACACTTTTTAATCTAAATTAAAAACTGCTCAATTACTGCTCTTAAATAAAAGCCATTCAGATATTTATTTTCTTGATCTGCTAACAGAAATGAGAACCTACACAAAGACCATCATAGATATTCTTGCCTGCAAGTGGCTCATTTGTATGGACACGAATTGTTCTCGTCGATTAAATGGCAGCATCTTTATCTGAAGATGTGTAAAATGTGTGTAGACATTAAATTCACAACTGTAGTTAAACAACTCTGGATTCAGGAACTAAATGCAATTCTTGGTTCCTTTTCACAAAAATGTCAGCCAGTTGTTAATTCAGTCAACTTCCTCCTAGAACACAAGAAGCTTGTCTTCCTCATTTTGGAATTTCCAGACCATCATAAACCAGTGGTTTGGCCATGTAGACATTTTTTTCATATTTTAGTAGTCTGACTTTTCTGACTTTATATGACATTGTGAAATAAAATATGGTTCTTCACAAAATATTTGATGATGTAAAATACAGTTTGTGTCCTTCATCATGTCAGTATATAAAAAACAAAAACTAAAGGGGGTTGTAAGAATAAAAAAATCCTTACTAAAGCAAACTATTGATAAAAGAATAAAAGCAAACTTACAAGTAACAGGAAGATGCAGCTGTTGTCTGTGGTTGACAGTTTGTGTTGAAAACTAACTGGGTGGAGAGACTCCACCCACACGACAGGAAGTTTGAAGCCATCCAAAGCGTGTCTTCAAGAGAACAACCAGGCTTGTCATGGAGTAGGCCACATATCATGATGTTAAATGATGTAAAAATTAATTGTACATTTCACTGCCAGGCAGAAGTGGAGACGTTAGACTTGTATCTGAGTCAAACTTTAGTCACTAACATACAGACTTTAGACTTTACCTGTAACTGACTGCTCAGAGGCTTGACTTTCTCATGACTTCCCTCCTAAAGACTGGACTTGAAATTTGAAAGTCAAAGCATTGAAGTTTTACTAGCTCAAAACCTAATCACAGAACAATAAAATATAAGACCACTTGTTTATATGAATATATGATCAAACTGAGAATATAATTTGTGCATTTAGTTTGCATTTATGAAGTACTGATATAACTAATTCTGATTTTGTTTTTCTCTTAGATATAATAAAATATAGTTCCTGAGTCTGTGGGTTCCTATAGTTTCTATGTACAGCTAAACAGGAAAGGTTTACAAGGCACAGCTTTTAGAGTTTTACAATTCTGACAAGGAGAGAAAGGAGAAATATACTGTCAAACTCAAAAAGAGACTGCAGTAGAGAATAGCCCTGCACCCTACTGCATGATATATTAAACCTGTCTCTTTAGCTGACACAACATGATCACACACACACACACCCAGAGACTGTCTTCCTCTTTCCCTTCCACCACATGTGTCAAACTCAAGGCCCGCGGGCCAAATCTGGGCCACCATCTCATTTTATGTGGCCCGCCAGAAGTTGCAAAAAATATAATTTGCGTCATACAAGCCTAAACTACATTACAGAAGCATAGTGTCCAATAACTACATGTTCGAGAGTGCATCCCCTTTACACACACGCTGAAGTCATTTAGTAGCTAGATGCATCATTAGGGCTGTATCCGATGCATGGGACTTTAATGTGTAAGATACGAGTGCATCAGTTCAGACGGCCTGTATCGGTAAAAAGCTGAACATGAATTGGAAACAAATCAATGCAGCACTAGCGTATCGATACATCTCATTAGGACATCTCATATGTTTAATTTTTGGCATCAAGGAGCTGCCACTGTAAATTTCCTCCGTCTTCTCCTCCTGTCTCTGTCTTCCTGAACGCCTGCTGCCGCGCTCACACAAAACAAGCGCTCCCTCCTCCCTCTCCTGTGTCTCCTCGTCATTTCTTCAGCGCAGACCTCGATGAAAACAGCGACAGAGGTGGCATTGTACCGCGTCGCACCACCAAACTTTCAGAACGTGCAAGTGTAGAATAAGTTTGGAGTTTTTTAGGAAAGATGAGAAACACTGCTGCAAATCATTTCTGTAAAACGTCTCTGACAGCAGAGTCCAGAGCCACGAGTCTGACCCACAGTGACGTCATGTCACTGTGAGAGCAGGTAACACGGAGCATCACTGTTCCTCCACACCAATCAGAACCACAACACTCCTCAAATGAAAGAGCAGCAGATCATCTTACTGCAACAATACTAATAAAGTTTGTTCACAGACACAACTTTGTTTCAGTTTTTAATACATAATTGTTGCACGATTGGATGTCTACTTGCAAGATGTTTGCTATTAGAGCTCATTATAATTGTTATAAAATCAATATTAATCAAATGCAGAGCAAATTATGTGATACAGATTCAATTGCATTGTCTTACATTTACAACCGTCCTTTGAGGGCAAACCTAACGCTGACGTGGCCCAAGATGAAATTGAGTTTGACACCCCTGCCTTACACAGACTTGTTGCTATGTAGCAACAAGTGGGGGGGAGTTTTCATATGGCACTGAAATCACTTTCACTGTCACACAAATTGAGCTGGGAGGCGCAAGATTTTTTACCGTTAACTTACCTGACAAGTGTTCTCACACTTACTGCTTTTATTTTTTTTTCACGCTTGGACATGGGATAGCCATGTTTGATATGAGGGAACAAAGGTGTAATGGAAAATGTTTGACTTGGAGAATTGGAATTTAATTCAAACTTCTAACATGTTCCACAGATTAAATTTGTTGTTTTTTCGTTGATAATATACATAGGGGTCATGTGTCTTTAAATGAAATATATAATATATAGCAATAAATAATAGGGGAGACCGGGTATGGTCGTAACACTTTTTGCTTAAGCACCTTTAACTCACTGAATTTTTGAGTTAGAGTTCTCAAACTTTAATACAAAGTACCCACATTTGTTTACTACAAATGGCACCAATTCAAACCTCTGCAAGAATATCACAGACCTCGTGAGGTGATGTCAAATACATGGTGGTCCTTTGTTACAACCCACCCCACTACCGGGGTAGGTTGTAACACATGCTGGGGTAAGTTGTAACAATTAGACTAAAAAAGCAAAAACAGAGGCCACACCATGTGATATGCTTCAAAAAGAGGTTTATAGGAGGTAGAGGTTAGAGATAGAGGTTTAAGAAATGAAAGAACAATCCAGAACAATGTCTCTCTCTCTCTCTCTGTGACTGACCATAACTCAAATCCACTTTCTGTTTGACTCAGGAGTGTGTGTGTGTGTGTGTGTGTGTAAACTAGTCTATAACAAACTTCCTTAACGGTATGTATGCTTAGTGAACATTACAATGTAGCTGTGTAAAGAATATGTAGGTCTGACAAAAAACAATGTCTCTGTGTGTGTGTGTGTGTGTGTGTGTGTGTGTGTGTGTGTGTGTGTCTGTGTGTATATTTTTAATCAGAGTCACAGTGGTGACAAATGAATGTTTGCATCTCTCAATGACCTGTCCAAGGCTGTTGAAGAAATGTTTCACATTTGTGCAGGTAAAACCCATGATAGATCCCATGTGCCTTTGCGACTGATCTGACTGACTTGCCCTTCTTTGTGACCTCATCAGATGCTTTTTTAAAAACAATTGCAGGCACAACTCTGTCTTTGTTTTCCACTGCCTAGGCATTCTGTAACATTATTAAAATCAAGAAAGTGTTCTTAGTTATATGTAAAGGGATGGTTGTAACACTTTTTAAAGATGTGTTACAACCCACCCCACCCCTGTCAGCCATTCTTTAGCTAGCTGTATTGGCATAGTGGTTTGAAATTAGCAGGGGAAAAATGCATCACATTTTGCCTGAGAAACTACAATTTATTCTAATATAAGTCACATGGTTTTATCTGCAATAGTATAAGTACTAAACAAAATATAGTCTTCGTCACATAATTTACTTTCTTACCTCAAAATCAGTTTTTTCTCTATAGAATCTGCATACACCTGTTTCCAGCCTTGACAATCACCATGTGTGATCAGGGAGGAAGTGGCTAAATACTGAAATGATCATATGACTCCTATCTTATCCCTGTTTGGTGGAATTGGTGGTGTTACAACTCTCCCCATGTTACAACCATACCCGGTCTCCCCTATACCCTTTAAAATAATGAACAAATGACTGTAAAAGTAATTCTTCTTTACAATAAAATAGAGTAAAGAAGAGGCATTTCTCATTACTGATCAATGAATTATAGTAATATATGAGGTATCATCAGACATTTTAGTAATAATCACTGGACACACAGCTCTCAATCTGTGCCTCATTTCCTGTACATTTCCTGTCCGCAAAGATTCTGATACATGAAGGCGCAGCGTTAATGAGGAAATCTTGTCATTCAAAAATCTTTAGCTGCACAATGACTCAGAAGAGATTGACTTGTCTCTTAACATATTTATTTTTTATATAATGTCCAGTATGCCCTGATGCAATTGATCCTTCCCACCGGTTCCCAACAAGGGCTAATTTTGGAGAAGGCAATAGCAGACAGCGTGACTACAAAGCTGCTGCCACGCAGTGTAACTTTATGCTTAGAGGTGGAGGCTATGCACCTTAGGGTGAAAGCTACAGACCACGGAATGCCAGCCTAGTGTCTCCCCATTTACCTGTCACACAGCAAACCCTACACTCTCCCTCACACAGCTTCAATGTGACAGGCATATTGCACTGGTGCCACTGTTCAGGGAGTCTGAAGAAGATTCACTTTTTTCAAGCACTTTAAATTTGCCAAAATATGTTTGGACTTAATTGTTTCAGTGTTAATTGGTGGAGAAAGCTCAGGAGTGTGTGCAACACTCACAGTTGAAAATAATTTTGACTATGATGTTATGATGTTGTCCTTCATATTCTTGCCATTTTACATGTTTGCAAGAAAGAAACTTCTTTTCCCAAAGCTTTGCAAGTGTAAACCACATCACACTATCACAGTGTCAGTATACAGCGCCGTTTCACTCATATGGGCCCAGAAACGTGTTTTGCTTTGAATCTCACAAATGCCTTATCAAATTCAAATCAAAGAACGTTGTCCTTCATTTTCTTGCCATTTTACATGTTTGCAAGAAAGAAACTTCTTTTCCCAAAGCTTTGCAAGTGTCAACCACATCACACTATCACAGTGTCAGTATACAGCGAACTAGAACGAGGACAGAACTGGAACGAGGACAGACCTGTGGCAGGCAGGAAACTAAGGCTGAACAAAAACTAAAGATGAACAGAAGCCTGGCTGGCAGAACTGTGACAAAGTGCTGTCAAGCCAGTAAAGCCAAGGATTTTGAGTAGCTGTGAAAGTTGGTGCTTTTGGAAAAAAAATTGTTGCCAGTAAGGGCCAGTAAGGGTAAGAAGCTGCCCTTTCCATCCTGCTATTGTAGCGGACGATAGTTCTCTTCGCCAAATTGCCTGATTTCGCATCTCCCAGTCCTCTCTCCTCCATCTGCAAATTGTAACCCAGTCATCATAGCAGCCATTTCTTGGGGGCATGAATAGATCAAGATGATCTTATGCATCTACTCTGACAACACCACTGTCATAGACATGATTGATAAAGGATGGGCACGTTGTCTAGACATCATGCAGTTCGTGCTGAAGCTCACCCTGGTTTTGGCCCAGCACCAGTTCATTATCGGAGCAACCCACATCCCAGATCACAGCTGGAACATTTAGTCACAGCTTCACAAGGTGCCATCCTCAACAGTGCTTCCATATTTCCATTCATTCTTCTGACACTCTCATCTACCATCTCAAATGCAGCAGGACCAAACAGTCCAACCTACCTCAGCACAGTTACCCCTTTGACTAGACTTTTACCTTAGTCCATAAAAAACACTTTAATTCAATTCAGTTCAATTTATTTGTATAGCAACAAATCATAACAAAAGTTATCTCAAGGCACTTAACATACAGAGCAGGTCTAGACCATACTCTTTATAATATTACTTATAGAAACCCAACAGTTCCCATCATGAGCAAGCACTTGATGCGACAGTGGCGAGGAAAAACTTCCTTTTAACAGGCAGAGACCTCGGACAGAATGAAGCTCAGTGATGGAGTGTTGGGTTTAGAGAGAGACAGAGAAACAGACAGAGAGACGGGGTGGGGGGGTTAGGGTTGGGGGCCAGAGCCTCGAGGAATGAGTATTAATGTGACTGGGTGGAGTGGCTTCATTTAAACTAACATATTCTTCATGACTCAGCCAGGTTTCTGTAAGACAAAATAAATCAATATGATGATCTGATATTATATGATTTACTAGTACAGCTTAAGAAGACAGAGATCTGATGTTTGAGTCCACATTTAATTCTCCTGCTATGTACTGTTTCTGCAGGAGTATTAATTTGTATTAGATTTTTGTGCACAACTCCTCTCCTGTTAGTTTTAGATTTAATGAATTGACGTGGTCTGGGAGCAGACACTGTCTCTATGCGGTTTTGGGTTTATGACTACATAAACTTAAGACTATCCAGTCAAGCTTCTCCAAGACCCTCTGTTTGTCTCAACAACAGGTAAAGTGGCCACACACTTCTAGTTTCACCACGACATTCACCAAATCTTACCCAGACCCGAAACATCCCCTAAGCTTTGCTGTGGGCATTCCTTTCACATTGGAGCTGCCGTCACTGCATCTAGGCAGAGAATCCCTACCCAGGATCTTGACCCCCCTGGTTTCCTGCTATCTTCCCACTTCCAGCTAACACTGGTCCATTATTGCACTCCTTTATCAATCCATCCACAACCTTCATTTATACCCTCTTCACTTCATCCCTCACACTTCATCTCTTCATCCCTTCATCCCTCCTACATCTGATGGCTCTTCCCATAATGTGCATGTAATGATTCTAAATCTATATCGTTATTGACCTTTGTTAGTCACCAATCAAGAATGGAGAGTATACTGCAAGGAACTCCATCAACATTTTTGGATAGGCCCCAAACCATTCTAGCTGACATTATCCCAGACAATGACAAAAATTTGCAAGCCATTTGTCACCAAACTTCCATTGTGTTGCCTTGAAGGCAGTTTCTTTAAGTTCACTTTCACTTTCATCTTTAATTTGTTAACAATTTAATTTAGTTTCTGATTGAATTGAAAAAGTGAATTATTATTTTACTCTTTAATATTTAAGATGTAAATGTATAATAGTCTTTTATTTTTGTAACATAATGACAACACATCCTGTTAGGTCATTTCCTGTCAGTTCTTCCTGTTTACCTGGTCCTGCCTGAGAAACATGTGCTGCATGCTCCTGGATCCACTGCAATCCACTGCTAAATATCATAAAGGCAATGCCGTAAGTTGATTTATGTGATTCTGGATATGCTAAAAAATATATATTATAAGTTATTTTGTTTAAAAAAAAAAGTTTAAAAAGTTAGTTAAAAGACAGTTTATTTACACTTATGTACAATGCACTGTTTAGTGAAAAACACAGATACTTAATATTTTTTGTATTGTTTTATTTGCAGTTTTCACCACTTGTCATTGAAGAAGTGTGACAGCAAATGGTCAAACTTGCTACGACTCTGTCTTCATTGACATCGGTTTACCTTGGTGTTTAGTCAGAGTTTCCTTACACCCTGCATGAGAACACTACAGTGAAAAGGCAGCAGTTTTGATGTTTTAAGTGGTCAACATGGCAGCAAGCAACAAGTCATCCATCTCCTCTGCTAAGAGCAACAAGACATCGGCATCATCGGCAAGTGCAGCCCGTGCCCGGGCTAAAGCAGAAGCGGCCGGGAGGCTAAACTTAAAATGGAAAAGGCTGCAAGAGAAGCAGAAGAACTTACAAGAGATGCTCAAAATCAGCTTGAAACAACAAGAATAGACACAGAGTTGGAAGCGCTAACACTGCATCAAGAAGCTGATGCAGCTATGGTGGAGGCACAAGTGTTGGAAGACGCTGAAGGAATGCATGCTGTAGTCAATGACAGAAAATCAGAATCAACAAGGGTTAAGTTTGAGCGCACCAGTGAATATGTCCAATCTCAAATCAACCTTCAGCAGCGTTCTCCCTCTGCACTAGTATCAGCCTTACCTGGCTCTGCCCCATTACATACAGAGTCACATGAGAGCTTCGTAACATGGTGTCAACCCGCTCCACAATCACAACCTATTAATGATAAGCCAAAGTCTGAGAAAGCTGACAGTAAGAACTTACCTGATCCAACTAACAATGAAACAAAGCCTGAAACAAAAGGAACAAACCCAACCATGAATGTACATGCCCAGTCATATGTTCCCCAGCGTATCCCTTCAGGTAGCACACCACCTCTGGCAAAGCCTTTGGCCCGGTATTTAGCATGACGAGATCTTGTCAGTGCAGGACTGTACCAATTTGATGATAAACCAGAAAATTACCATGCATGGTACTCTTCATTCTCCAATGCAGCTAGTGAAGTTCACCTCACAGCAACTCAAGAATTGGACCTCATGACTAAATGGCTGGGAAAGGAATCTGGTGAACAGGTGAAGCGCATACGCACAGTGCATGTCAGCAACCCCAATCTGGCTTTACACAAAGCATGGGAGAGACTGCGTGCAGCCCCTGAAATCATTGAAAAGTCAGTGTTTCAGCAGTTGGACAGTTTTCCTAAGATTTCAGCTAAGGACTATTCCAAATTACGAGAGCTTGGGGATTTGCTTATGGAGATCCAAGGTGCAAAGGAAGATGGATATCTTGCTGGCATGTCATATCTGGACACTTCTCGTGGAATTGGACCAATTGTAGACAAGCTACCATATTGGCTTCAGGAGAAGTGGGTGTCTTCAGGATCATGGTACAAAGAAGAAAACAATGGTCGCTTTCCTCCCTTCGAGTATTTTTGTGACTTTGTGTGCTATGAAGCTAAGAAGCGAAACAATCCTAGTTTCACTCATCGGGGCAGCTCCACAACACCCACAAGACTGGACAAATCCACTATGAAGAATTTCAACACTAATAATCCCATTTCAGTGCACAAAACTGATGTTTCCACACCCACTGGCGACCCTAATAAGAACTACCCATTACATAAAAAACACATCCACTCAAAAGATGCAAAACATTCAGAAACAAACTCCTCAATAAAAGAAAGGCCTTCCTTAAGGAGAGTGGGATATGTTTCAAATGCTGTTCTTTGACCTCCCACCTTGCCAAAGACTGTAAATTCTCTGTGAAATGCTTAGAATGCAACAGCACGAGTCATGATACAGCCATGCACCCTGGCCCATCACCTCAAACTGTAAAGGCTCCGTCACCATCACAAGATAACAGCGGGGAGGGAGAAGATCATTCTGACATGGCTGTTGTTAGAACAAGCTGCACAGAAGTCTGTAGCCCAGGTCAGTGGGGTTGCTCATGCTCAAAGATCTGCCTCACGAGAATATACCCCACAGGTGCCAAGGACATGGCCATCAAAGCCTATGTAATGCTAGATGAGCAGAGCAATCGCTCCTTAGCCAGACCAGAGTTCTTTGAGATCTTTAATGTTCAGAGCAAACCATTCTCATACCATCTCAGAACTTGCTCGGGCATCATAGAAACATCTGGAAAGAAGGCAGAAGGATTCAAGATTGAGTCACTTGATGGCAAAGTAGTCATCTCTCTCCCACCACTCATTGAGTGTCATGGGATCCTGAACAACCGATCTGAGATTCCAACACCAAGCACAGTCATGCACCAACCTCATCTCCATCACATTGCCAAGCACATCCCAGAACTGGACCCAGAAGCAGAAATACTTCTGCTACTTGGAAGAGATGTAGTCAGGGTCCACAAGGTCAGGCAGCAGGTCAACGGACCACATAACGCCCCCTTTGCCCAATGTCTGGATCTGGGTTGGGTAGTGATAGGAGAAGTGTGCTTAGGCAATGTACACAAACCCACAGTTAGCACCTTCAAGACCAATGTGTTGGAAAGTGGTTGCCATTCAATTTTCTGACCCTGTACAAGCTTCATGCATGTCAAGGAGACACAACAAAGCTTCGAAAGGCCTGGCAAAGCACCTGAGAGGATGCTGGGACTAACGGTGTTAAAACTGCCACTGCCATTCAGGGAACTACACCAATGCTTGCCAAATAACAGAGAACAGGTGGTCAACCGGTTCATATCCCTGCAACGAATCCTAAAGAAGAAACCTGAGATGCAGGAACAGTATGTTGCATTTATGGAGAAGATCTTTGCTAATGGACATGCCGAGGTTGCACCACCCTTAAGAGAAGATGAGGAGTGCTGGTATCCCCCTACCTTTGGGGTCTACCACCTGCAGAAACCCAATCAAATTAGGATTGTCTTTGATTCCGGCGCCCAGTACCCTGATGTCTCCTTAAATGACATACTCCTCACAGGTCCTGACCTCAATAACTCCCTTCTGGGTGTCCTGCTACGCTTCCAGAAAGAGAAGGTTGCAATCCTGGCAGACATCCAGCTGATGTTCCATTGTTTCTTGGTGTGTGAAGACCACCACAATTTTCTCCGGTTTCTATGGTACAGGGACAATGACATCAACAAGGAAGTTACTGAGTACCGAATGAAGGTCCACGTCTTTGGCAACAGGCCATCTCCTGCTGTAGCCATCTATGGGTCAGAGCCATCAGAGAAGGCGCACAAGAGCATGGTGAGGATACTGTCAAATTCGTGGAAAGGAACTTCTGTGTAGATGATGGCTTGGTATCTGTACCATCTGAAGCTGAAGCGGTTGATCTACTCCAATGTACACAGGCCTCACTTG
>JAFREQ010000237.1:0-149555 GCA_025331565.1 Holacanthus passer | reverse complement strand
TCTTTTGTTGCTCCTGTCCCAACTTGTTTGAAACATGTTGCTGCCATCAAATTCAGAATAAGCAGATATTTACAAGAATCAATGAAGTTGATGAGGTCAAACACTTTATATTATCACTGTCTGCTTTATTTATGTTTTACACAGCATCACAACTTTTTTGGATCAGGGTTGTACAAAGGTGAGAAACACACCATGTATTTTGCAATCATGAATTGAAAATAAGCTAAAAGTAGGATTGTACTGTCATCACCTGCTCACCTGTTAACATTCCCAAATCATCCCACCTGCTGACACACCTGCCTCAGCCATCAGCCCTTCAGTGTACATAAACAGCCACTTGTTCATCTGTTTCTGGTGAACCCTACCCTAACCCTAACCCTAGCTACGTTTTAATCTGTTGCCTGTTAATTTGAACAGTGATTTAGTAAAGTACTTTTTCTGTGACCCCAGTTAATGTATTTGTGCCTCAGTCCTGTTGCTTCATACACAGATCAATGCCACTCTCTTTCATACTGAGGGAGAGAAAGACACACAACAAAATACAACCATAGACACAATAAACCTACAGCTGGAGAACTTCACACCTTTGGCTGGAAACATTTATCTGAACTACATGTTTTTAGGACACAGTGGTTCCAAAAGCAGAAATGTTTCCCTGTACCGAGAAAATTGTCGTGTCCACACTATTTGGCTGGTGATCTTGGAAGCTCAACCCAGGAACACAACAGCTGTTCTGAGAGCAGTTTGTGCCACTCATGTGATCATAAATTCAGGTTTATTGTCATTGTGTTGTTCATTCTCTAAAACCACACTGGACATCTGTGATAAATGAAATTACACACAAACACAAATAGGCCGTGCATTTAATGAAAGCACATTGTGTTCTCTCAGCAGTCGCATTTTGTTCCCTCAGATACGGTGTATTATCATACCACTGGCTTTAAAATAAAAACACTGTACTATCTTTTGTATCATTTTTTTTAAACATTTCTAGGCAACCAAGATTTTAAAAAAGTTGTGACACTGTGTAAAGCATAATTAGTTTATTCTGTTTTGACAATACTGAATTGAAAACAGTGCAAAGGCAATATATTTAATGTTTGACCTCATTAGCTTCATTGATTTTTGTAAATATCTGCTTATTCTGAATTTGATGGCAGCAACATGTTTCAAACAAGTTGGGACAGGAGCAACAAAAGACTGTGAAAGTTGTGGACTGATCCAAAAACACCTGTTTGGATCATTCCACAGGTAAACAGGTTCATTGGTAACAGGTGATAGGATCATGATTGGGTATGAAAGGTTCATCCTGGAAAGACTCAGTCATTCACAAGCGAGGATGGAGAGAGGTTCACCACTTTGTCAAACACATGATTGTATAAAGGAGATTAATACATGGGCTCAGGAACACTTTGTGAAACTGCTGTCAGTAAACACAGTATGGTTGCAAATGATTGAATTCATTTTGATTTAATCCACCAAGGAGTTAAACAGACAAACAGCTCCTGAAGAAACAAACATTGATGGTTCGGGTTTGACTGAGTTATTCCAGTGACAGATCTAACAAAGCATCGCTGAGAAAAACAGACGCCCACTCGCACAAAATGATTGACAGCATCAGGTTAAAACAAACTGTGGCATCTCTCAAAGGACAGTGGTTCATAAAATCCTGTCGAGAGGATCAAGATATTAGGAAACAGCTTTAAGATATTGATTCCAAAAGAGATGTCGGCCTTTAAAGGATGCCAGTGGTGCATTAGAAGAGATAAAGACACTGACTTTTGTTGCATTTCGATCCTTCCTTCCTTCTTTATCCCTCTCCTCCCCCTCCTCTGATCTGTAAAGTGAAGGTTCATGCCTCCTCTGCTCTTTCCACACATCGATTTCTTATGATTTCTAAAAAGCGAAAAATCTATCAAGTCATTCAGACCATCAGGGGGAAAACAAGAAATATACACAAATCTGTAATATTGTAATTTAGTCTCATGCATGTGATCATGATAATATTAATAATAACATTCACTCATTAGAATAATAAATGTTCATTCTTATAGCGCTTATTTAAATTGAGTTTTTATTGATCGACACGTTCAAAGATTTGAGGATCTCCGCTGACCCCCAGCTGACATCTAAACAGACATGCAAATGAAAGCTTTGTTGCAACAAATCATTTAGGCTAATTAAAGCCCAGCAGACAGGCCAGACGGGCCGTCGTCTAATGAATGCATTCCACTGCAATAGTGCGTCATGCATTGGTATTCACCCTAGCTCTTATTTATCAGACAGCACCAGTGGTTAATAGCTATTTAGCTGCCAAGGTTTCAGGAGATTAATTACCTTTGTAGTTTTATCGTTAAATATGTGTGAAAGCACCTGTGACATTATCAATGAGAAATATAAGACAAATCCAAACAGAATAGTTCAGCTCAGAACTCTTTCTCCCGCTTTCATATCTAGGCTTTCTAGTTTCATAAGATCTAGTTTGTTTGTTTTCTGGGTGAAATTATCCTGCGGGATCCGCTCTGTGTGAACAATGTGTTTTTCTCCTACATTTACTTTTCATAAGATCTTTGGAGCTACTTTCCAACCCTCCAGATTCTCAGTGCCCCCCCCCCCCCGTCCTCCCGACTCCACATTTTGGTGACAAAATTACTCCATAAATTCACTGTGCAGGAAAACAGTCTCTGAAATTAACAAATTTCCGGGGATCCCCTGACACCCTGGTTAGGTTTGGTCTCCTACTTATTCATCACTGACCATGATTATCGACTAAAATTGTGAATTTGGCTGCTGAACTTTTTAAACAAAACTCCTGTGGCTGAGAATTGATGACCCCGACTGCGGTGGGTAATGTTATGTAAGGTTGGCTCCTACAACACATCACAACTTCAATGATACTGAATCTCATTCCAAACTGAATTAAAAAGTTGGCAGCCTTGTCATTCATACTTCACCCTGCTGACACTGCTGGTGTATTTACGTGTCAGTTTCAGGCCAGAGTGTCCCGGGGTTTTTCACAAATTTTATGGAGGCTAGGTAAACAGAATTAATAGATTTTTTTTCTGCAGAAAAAGGAAACTAACTTTTGTTGCAATACACACTATAAAATGGGATCAGGATGTAGATTATAAAGTGACTGTGCATGCAAATTTACAAACTTAAAAAGTGGATTTAGTGTTAAGTTACTCTTCAATATGCTAAAATCATATAAATTCTAACTGCCAGGCTTTAATAATCAATGAGAGATGATACTTTCTCAGGGGTTCTGTAATGTTATGCACAAAGATGACCACAGATGACCAGAATAGGCTCATCAGGTTTTCATACTTGTTTTTGTCTATTTTGAAGTCTTGAATAATTTGTCTTGATTTATATAAGACATTTTTTCTGTATTTGAGTTCTACAAACGCTTCTATGTTCTTGTACAACTCTGGAAAAAACTTTTACCTGTAACACTATGTTCAGCACAAAATTTATATCCAGATTAATTGTGTGTGTATTCATCTTCTTAAATTCAATAATCAGTGAAAGAATGTCTTTTTGCTGCCTCTCAGAATTGTAAAATTGGCGAGGACCATAATTGCATGGTGTCTCTTGTAATTCATTCAATACATTCATACATCTCCCCCAAATTATAATTATGTCCTTGCCCTCTCTCTGTATTGATCGCTCCACTTCTTCTTCAGTGTCTTCTTTCTTTTTCTTCTCACTCAGTCCCTTCTCCTTTTCTCTCCTCCCATCATTAACCCTGTAACGACAGCCCCTCATGTTTGTAGTCGTTCCGTCCTCCATCTCTGCTCCGCCGCCTCCACCCTCGCCTGTCAGGGTGATTAGCCTCGTCTCTCCCGTTGCCTGGTAACCAGCTAACGACAGCGGGCTAATTTCGCTGCTGCAGGTCCATCTGTCCACGAGGAAAAGAGGAGAAAGTGGTTATGTGTGTGAGGTTGCTGTCAGGAGAAGTTCTATGATTTGTCACATATTCACTGTGGCTTTAGATGTGAAGAGTGTTGACCTTTGGGGTGTTGAGCTGGCACCACCTGAAAATATTTTTAATCTAATATTCATATTAGACTGACAGAAAAAGTTATAGATGATAAAAGAACAGATCTACCATCCTTGTTTGTGTCCGACCCAAAAGTCAGACAAATAAAAATGCATGTCTTCCAGCTTTGCAAACATGACCAGCACACAGATAATCCCATTCTGACTCTAATTCACTGCAGCAGGGTGGAGAAATGGGCCCTTCAGAGATAAATGAGTTATCTGCAAATCACTCTGAGTCTGGCCTTGGTCTGTTGTATCCTGCTTCTTCAAGTTTGATTCTTTGTAGGAGAGATAAGTACTGAGCCATCTCACTTTGTCTTCATGTGAGTGTGAGTCTGTCATTGTGTTAAAAAACAGTGTTATAGGTTAAATATTAGATTATTGATTTTTGTTGTGGACTGTATTGAAGCCCAACTAACGGGGATTCTGAGCGCTGACAGTTTGTGATAAGGCCATGATGCATATGTATTAATTCTTGTAAATGCAATGTGATGTATGATATTTAAATTATTGTGCCTTTAAGAAGAAAAGGTCAGAGCAGGGTTAAGCAGTCTTGTGGCAGCAGGAAATAATGGTGCAATCAGATGACAGCATCACAAAACCTCACCTTATGTTTTGCCCTAATTAATGAGCAGTGCGTGAGTGACATCCTTTGCACAGCGCCGCCGATATCATCTGCACAGACAAGACCTCAGTCCTTTACAGCCTTGGTTTGCAGTTGAATATAGCACTTTTCCACCTTAACAGACTAAGTGCTTTTGCCTCTCGTTCACACACACTCACACACTGATGGACAGCGCCGGCCCGCCCATCGGAAGCAATCTGAATCTTTTTCACAGCAGACATTCTGACTTGTCACAGCTAGAAAAAGCGCAGGCGTTACTAATAACGTTGACGATGCCTTCATTCCATTCAGATGCCTGGGTAAGATGTGACAGTGAGTCAGCATGCACAACACCCGGACTCTGAAAGTGAAGCATCTAAATGTAATTCAGCCATCATTAATTCTTGGATTTCCACCCGTCCTTCTCCCACAGTGACATGTCAAAATGTGTGCTGTGAAAAAGGCCTATCTGAAAATCCTGGCTGGCTCTGGAAGGGAAAGCAGGCTAAAGTATTCACCTTTGTTAACAATGTTTTGCACGGAAGCCAAGCTCCTGATGACCAGACAGTCTGATCAGTCTTATGTACCAAACAAGCTGGAATTGAATCCACCTGAAGACTGAAGACTGTTGTCAGCCTCCAGTCAGGGTCTGTAATTTATAAAGCCTTGTATTTCAGGTCCGGTGCATTTGTTGTCTGTTTTTATCTCCTTCTCCCCATATTTCCTGTTCCTTTCCTGATACACAGACAGTCCTGCACAAATGAGTCCTCATCAGGACTTTAGGAAAAATGGACAAATCACTGACTCCTACTTCAGATTTCCCTCCCTGACATCAATCAGTAATGTCTCAGCTCTGGTCTCTGTGGCTCTGGCTTCTGTTTTCTGCCTTTGATTTGATAACAGAGTGGGTCACACACTCACACACACACACAACACACTAACACACAAACAAGTCTGTCCATCGCACCAAGAAAGGGAAAGAAAGAGGAGCCTCTTCCTCTCCTCACAATTACCGTCACTGTCATCATCATCATTCCCGGCATCCTTTCATCTTTAAATGAAGCAACCATGAGACAGAAGATAAATATAGAACAAAACAAAATGGAACGGATGAGAGGTGAGGAGGAGAACAGGAGAGAAGGACAAATAAAGGAGGAGGTGGAGGTGAAGGCTTGACGCTCGACTGTAATTGATTCTGACAAGTGGCTCTTTCTTCCGACACACACACACACAAACACACACAGTGCAATTCGTTTTTAATGTCGGTTTTAATGTTTTTTTTAAACAGCTGTGTTCCTGCAAAATGAGAAATCATAACCGACATTTTGTGTATTACCTGCAAATAACATGGTTTAGATAATCTGGCAAAATTGATGGCTTGTTTACAATTTAATTATCTGACTGCTTGTGTTTTTTCTTGTAGTAATTTAGCCGTCTGCCAGATCTTAGTAATTACTTTCTAATTGTAAAACTTTGGATTTTGTTTAAAGGCATTTAAACTGCAATGAAATGTGGCGATAAAAAAATGTATGTGACGCATATATTTCAAAATTCATACTCCTTCTCTGAGTCATACCTCAGAGACACATGTATTTTTAGATTGAGTATGACTTACACTTTCCAAGGATGTCATTATCTCCAATGTCCATCGTGAATAAATTTCCATAAATCCACACAGAGACCATAGAAAAAATAGGCTCCTCATAACTGCAGAACTTGCACGAGTTGGAAGTTTTCCTCTGTACCAAAGTAATCCAGTGATAGTTAGGAATTGTTGGCAGGAAGTGATTCAGTTTGTTCACCCAAAACATTTGTCCTTTTGAACAAAACATTTGTGAACAATGCAACACTAGTAATCTGTCCCTACCTTTGAGACCAACCCTTGTAATGAGTCAGTCAGTGTTAAAGAACATGTCCAGGACTCAGAAACTAATCCATGTTTCATTTCCAGCAGTTTAGATTAGTGTCCTGGTCTTTCCTCAGGTCTCACCAAAACAAAACTCTCTTCACCAGCTTCCAGTGTGTCACAGAATAGAGGCTAAAGTTTTACTGCTGGTCGATGAATCTCTCAATTATGACAAAATAGGTCTCTGGCTATCTTATACCATATGAACCCTGTCTACCACTCAGGGCATTAGGTAGAGATCTGCAAACTAAACATAGAGAAGCAGCATTTAACTACTATCCACAGAGCTGGAACCAACTTCCAGAGGACATTAAACCTGCTAAATCTTTAAATCCATCCATCCTGCCTTTAACTGATTTTTTTAAATTTCCTTTAAAAAAAGATTTCTATTCCTTTTAAAAATGTTTAAATGCATTCCACAAATCACTTTAAATTGCCTTTGCGTAAATGTGCTATACAAAAAAAAAACGCCTCCTTTGTCTTTCCTTGACTTCTTTTTCAAGGACCAAACTTGAAACTAATATTCCATAAAAAGAACCTTGTGACAAATCGAGCATCTATCTGGACATGAGCTGCTTTATGTTCGCTGTGGCTGTGGTGAGCGACAGAGAGCAGCACAGAGCCTGACTGCAGAGGATCTATGCTACATATTCATATGACATGGCTTAAATCTTGACAGCTTGCCAACGGGCTGCACGTGTCTTTGGGCAAAATTATAACCACCTATTATACTGATTTTATTTTTATGCTCCCTCTTGTGAAGCTCTACTTTATAGTTAATAGTAGATTTAATATTGATGTCATCAATTTTATTTATCACTCTGATATGAAAAGTGAATCACATCAGATAATACAATGATATTTCTAAGAATTTGTTATTTTCTGTTTCCAACTGGCCTGCTGCCGTCCACAATGAATTCATTCGTTCAAACAGACACTTGGTAGCATAACACACAAACACACACTGTTTATTCAGTTTCTCTTTTTCACTTTCTCACTGTCTTGCTGACATCACTCTTTTTTTTTTCATGCATTTATGCTTCCTGGCTCGTTCATTACCCTCGCCACCAACCTCTAACCCGCCTTTTTTCATGCGCTACAAGCATTCAATAACACAGACTCCATTTACTTTACTGTTGTTTCTCTAAATGCTCTCTGTGTCGGTTTCTGTCTCGCACTCCTGTTACGGTGCATAAATGTCTATTACTCCTTAATTGGAGCTTTTATCTCATTTATGCTTTCAGCCTTGTTATGTGTCAACAGTCGCTCTGCTTTGTTGCTTACAAAAACAAACTCAATGAAGTGGATGGTTCCTGTACTAATGATGAGAAGACTGCATAAATAAATTCTCACCCGCTATTAAAAAACATTGCTTAGATTTAGAGCTTTGATACCACAAGTTGTAGAATGTAAGTAATTACAGTCTGTGTTGCAGAAAATGACTGATTATGTACTGTAGGCTGTATACATCATATTTCCTTGACTAAAAGACAAAAGCCAGGTCTCAAAGAGTGGGTAGTAAATAAAGGCAGGTCCCAAATACAGGCTGAGGAAAGAAGAAGAACGGTGGACAAACTCCAGGTGTCTGCTATATAAGGCATCAAAATCACTTTCCTTGCAGATGATACACAACTACAATATACCAATTTCCTCACATACCTCTGACTTATAAGCACATTTCTGCATGCCTAGATGATATCTCCATGGGATGACCTCCCACCGCCTGAGTAATGATAGTAGTGATTTTTTTGCATGCTGTGGCATTATTTCCCACCCTGTCATTAACCTCTATATTGTCATGCTCTGCAGGCAGCATCCCTTCTTCTCGACCTATTATAGAAAAAAGACATAAACAGTATTTCCTGAACTGGAAGGTTCCATCTTTACACCTCAGTAACACCTACCCAAAAGACCTTGGCATGATCCTCAACATCTAAGTGTGTAAGTCTGTCCATGAGAATGTGACACATGCTGCATATAAGCCAGTATGAATAGACATATGCCAGCAAATGTTTTTATCAGCGAGTGTCTCTGAGGCAAATAGAAATGATTATTATGGTGAATGTGTGTGAGGGATAGAGTTTGGGCCATTTTATTTTCTTTATTGTCTCTTGTGTTTTTATTTCATTTGTTTTTATGTTGTCTTGCTATCAAAAAATCATCTCATGGGACAATAAAGACTGAAACTGAAATTTCCTTGTGATTTTAAATAGCTATTTTCATGTTGTCCCTGTCTTGTGTCTGGTGGAGGCCCATCCATCCTCTCGGTCTCTGAGGGGACTGCGGTCAAGTTTGGTGGTCAGCTGGGTATTCCTCCAGCATCACTGAATCGACAGCAGCAACACCATCAGATCAGAAAGCAGGGAGGCTTCTCACTAATACATTAATGTCATTTAAAAAAAGAAATTGGCTCCTTCAAATGTCACACAAAAATCTGACAGTGACTTTTCATTAGAAAAAGAGAGTTGTTCAATCAGTTGAGAAGCATCTCAAAAATCATCAAGTCTTTTTTTCTTGCAGCCTGATTTCGAGGTCATTCATGCTTTTATTTCTTCTCTGTTGGATGATTGTAACCCATTTTATTCAGGGTTAAGTTTAAAAACAAAACGGTTTTAGAGTTGATTTTAGGATTTGGCTGATTACCTTTAAAGCACCTCATGGTTTAGCTCCCAGTTATATTGCTGAATTTCAGCTCCCCTACGAGCCAGATGGCAGCCTCAGATCAGACAGGACTCAGACTGAATCCTTTTACAGTCAGCCCCTCAGCTCTGGAACTCAGCCTGAGGATCTGAGGCTTTCAGCATCATTGACATTGCTTTTCAAAACTTATCTGAAAAAAAACCCTATTTTATTTCCAACATGTTTTTCCTTTATTTTACTTAAGTCCTGAAATGTTTTAACCCAACCATGTAAAGCATTTTGATGTAAATAATCAAAAATTATTATTATTATTATTATTACTAATAATCTTCAAAATAAATAAAGTCTCAAATGTCAGTGAAGCATGTCGCCAATGTAAAGCTGTTACATGTCTACAGGTTTGTTTCTGTCTGCAGATGAGATCAGATGAAACAAAGACGTTTTTTCTTCTTGTTCAAACGTAATGTTTGGGATGACTGACAGTGTTTTAGCACATCTACAAAGTCGCACTAAACATGGAGGGTTATTGCAGCTATTGTGGATTTTGATGAGAATCCCAACATTGCTGTGCTCCTGGTGGTCACGGCGTCCATTTTTGATAGTACTTCTGATTGCATCCATGTCCAGACTCTTTCTTTACCCATTTGCATCCTGCTGTGTCCCATCTCTGTCAGTCTCATATTCTCTTCGGCACAGCTTTGATTGAGCGCTACGTTCATCCTGCTGACTGCAGTACAAAAAGAGGCAGTCTTTGAAATTCCCAACACATGTTCTTTGCTTTTAGTTGAAATGTATTGAAATATCCAAACGAAACTGGAGGGAGGAGAACCCTTTTTTGACACTTGAGCATCTCAGGATTTGAATGAATATATTTTCTAGTGTGTGAAAAATCCTATAAATAATTGAATGAGTTGTATGTACAATTCTTGGGTTTTTTTGTCAGCACAAGAGAATTTTCTTCAAAATGAACTAAATAAGACCAACGTTGTGTGATTTCTGATACACTGGTTTTTCAGTTTTGTTGTACTGAAAGGGTGCTGTTACTTCTTGCTGAACATAGGCCCTTTATGGTAGAACCAGTACATGTCTTTTTGCTCTTTGAAAACAGGATAATTGTGGGTAAGAAAAGTGAAAGACCTTTAGGCTTTGCTCTTAACTAAAACCTTCAGATTGCAGTGTTTCAGTGCTGGAAGACTTTGAAACAGATCAAATTTGTTTCATCATTTTCTCGCCTTCTTTCTTTTTAATTCATCCACCGCTTTTGTCTTCAGCTAATTCTTCAAAATGTGTGATCTTTTTTTTTTTTTTTTTAACTCAACCTGCAGTAATATCTCGCAATGTCATCATTAGGCAGTGAAAAGACTCTTTCATTCGGAGCACAGACGGGTCAAAGTGCCTCTGGCTTCAAACCAAGCTTGTAATGAGGGTGCAGGGGAGAAAACACAGGGACTCATTTGTTTGGCTGCCTATTATCTTTTCTTCTTCTCCTCCTGCTTCCTCACATCTCCACCACCACCTGTTCACCTCCTGTGTTTGTCCCGCTGACTTTCTAATATAAGTAATTGGATTTTGTTCAGTCTTTCTTCACTCTTTAGTCACGCCTGTTTTATCTCTTTCTTCATTGCCGTACCTATTCATCCTCTGTCCTTCCACGTTCATTCGTTTTCTCATTCACTTTCCTCCTTTTATTAGATTATAGATTCTTTCTCCTGCTAATAGAGTTTTGGTTTGTCACTTGTTTCAACGTTCTGTGCCTCTTCTCTCTGTCCATGCACTGCATGCATGCATCACAATAAGACGACCTCCCCCACAGCAGTATAATTCAGCTGGGTGCTTGTCAAGCACAGGCAATGTGAGACGAATCAAAAATGAAGAAGAGGCTTCCTGCACACCAAAAGCTCTGGACCAGCTTGAAACTATTTGATATTTATTTATGCATTTGTTGCAAGCAGAAGAGTGAGCAGCTTGTATTTCATTCATTCATGCTTCACCTGACTCGCTTTTCAATTGGGAGAATAAATCATAAGTGTGATGTAGAGGACTGTTGTAGAGGTCATGATCACATTCCTCCATCAAAAAATGCATCAACATGAACTTTTCACCACATAAAGAATTAACACAAGTTGGGTAAAGCCGCCAGTGTTCAGACAATCTCTGTTAACACCCACAGCGGTTCTACATTTTAAATTAGTTTTACTGTCTCAAGGTTTCTATTCTGTATACTATTCTGTTTGACTGTATGCACAGTCCAGAGATCCAATCGAAGAATCAGCCCAGCCTGTTTAGAAAGCAGCTGAGATGAAGTTTCACTTCAGTTGATGAACCAAACCAATGTGCTACAGATGACCTGCATGTTACACAGTTTGTAGAGATGTGACGGTCATTGATATTTAAGTAAATGTCTTTCCTTTTCCGACCCCATTATGCCCCCACAAAAATCATTCAAAACTGAATCTCACTCTCTCTAGTTTTGTTTTCTCTTTTTTAACTTTTGTGCCAGACCAATATGTTTTGCTCTGGGAGAGTTCCTCATCAGTGTCATCAGTGCTGGCTGCGTCTCAGCCGTCCTCTGTCTTTCATGTTGCTCGCTCCCTTTTATCTGGCGCTGCACTCTCCTCTCTCTCGGTGGGTGCTCGCTCCGAGTGTGTTTGTAAATTGGCACTCCGGGCACCTCGTTGCAGTCTGCTCGTAAAGCATGTGTTGCTCACTTGGCAGTCGAGGTGCCTGAGCTGAAACTGGGCAGAATTCAGAATGGGGTACGGCTAATGATATCATAGCTCACAGAGATCCATGTTGTATATACTTATGGACCTTCTACTATTATCCATCCTCTGACCTGGGTGTTGCCAATTTAGTGACTTTCTTGTTAGAACTTTTAGGACAATCATTTCTGTATGCTCTGGACAGTTTTCTGTGCAAATGGCTCAACTTCAACCCCTTCAGATATGTACAGTACATGTTAAAGTCACTGAGTATCACCTGTTAAGGCTATCCAACTGCTACCAGTAGTGGCAGTTTGCATTTGGGGGGGCAGTGTAAGATGTTGCTTAAGGCCCCAAGAAATGTTCAGGAAGGGCCCTGTCAGACAGGGCTCTGCTGACTGTTCTGAAGTAATATGAACAATTCTACTTGTCAATAGAGAGATGTGGATGTCACCAGTGTGTGGTGACTTTTGAGTTAAAACCTCCATAAATACAGTAAAATCTTCAAATCTACTGCTTGTGCTGACTCGAAACAGCATACAGGTGGCAGGTGCAATTAAATGAGGTTTACTAATAAAACAGGTTAAGACAATAAAAGCAACCCAAAAGGTAATAAAACAATATAAAATAAATAAATAAATAACTGAATTAATCAAATAATTCAAACAAAAGAAAGTCAAACAATTATCAAATTAAAACACTACACATTAAACACACAAAGCAAAAAATCATGCAAAGTAGATTAATCAAATTAAGACAAAAGGAAATCAGGCAATCTTCAACTTACGAAGCGTGTTTCCCCATCGTTACAGAGGCCTGTTGTGGCGGCATATGTCAGTCGGCATCCCCCCTCAAGCACACTCGTGGCGCCTGCGGTTGTCCCTCCGCGGGTTCGGCTATTCGGTCCTGGCAACCCGGCCGTAGGCTGTCGTCTTCACCCGGCTACCCGTTGTCCGTCCCAGCTCCATCCTCCTTTCTCCACAGTGTCACCGCGTCCGTCTGCTTTCTCTTCTCTGCTCACCTGTCCTGCCTCTCCCCAATTAGCCCCGTTTATACAGCGCAGTGCACCAATGAGCATCCGCTGTCCCATGTTGCCTTTGCAGGTGGAGGACGCCTGCCTGCCTTGAATAAAGGCCTGTAACCTTCGACAGTTGAGGTAAATGAAGGCCCCCGGTCAGTTTCAGAAAATATGGCCACGTAAAGCACATTGTAAGTTTGTTTATAGGTGTTATACAAACAAAATGTATTTTTATTAGTAGTAGTAGTAGTACTAGGAGGAGGAGGAGGAGTATTTAGCAGGGAACTCCTTTTCCTTTCTTTTTATTCACATTATGATTATTGACTAAGTTTAGCCATGAATTTTACTTTCTATTTCTGACACTTCACAGTCTCTACAGCTGTCATGGTCGCAACCTAGGCTCCAAGCTTTCTCCCTTTTTCTCCCGTCTTTCTCCTGTCTTCCCCTCCCTTGTGTCTCCAGTATCTCGGTCTCTCTCTCACTCTGCCTGTCTGTGTGTTGGTGGTTGATCTCTGAGCATGGCGTTCCTCTCTGGGCGCCTCAGCTCCTCCCTGATTCAATCAGCACACCTGCTCCACATCAAGCCGTCAGCCTGCAGTATTTAAACCCCAATTCTCCAGTCACTTGTCATTCAACTCAAGTAAAAGTACTGTTGAGACAATGTTTGGTGGTAGAAGTAAAAAGTAGGGCAGTTAAAAAAGTCAAAGAAATGGAGACTGCTGACGCAGGAAATGATGTCAGGCAGACAGACGCATCCATCACAGATTGGTCTAGACAAACAGAAAATGGAGAAACCAGCCTCAAACTAAATGATGGAGAGGAAATAAAATGATCCGTCTCAGACTAAGAAAACATGTCCAGAGGTAGAAAATGCATTTGAAAGCCTCCCTTCTCCCCCTGCTAATATCTGAATGTGATTTGTATCCACCTGGAAAATACCAATCACTGTCTGACTGTCTGCCTTTTAGACATTGTGACATTTCTGCAGCCTTGTAGCTCTGCGGGTCTTAAGAGACCTCGTCGGTCCCCTAACCAGATTTTTTGCTGTCATTGTACAACATCAGAAAGGCTTTTGGTTGGCCTCTTATTTGATTTGGATCAGTGGGAGACGAGGGAGTGATAACACAGTAGTTTTGTAAGAGCAGCAATTACGTTTGGATCGATAAGGGCAATAAAACTGAATGATTTGTAAAGCCCGGACTCTTAGCCGTGGCTGCAGGAAAGGAAGATCATACCTGCAGCATACTGCTTCTCTACCGTGTCTTTATATCGTTGAAGTTTTAAAGCCAATATGTCGTCTTGTTTTCCAGGTCTTGCAGTTCTATATTTGTTTTTCCTCTCTGTCTCTGTCCACCTCCCACAATTCAACAGTTCACTTCAAAGTTTCAAACCTGCAAGGCTTCTGTCTTTTTCTTACTTTTGCTTGTTATTTTTTCTGTTCTATTATCTTAGTAAAATACTGAATACATGGCAATAGGAATGTGGTCGACTCACAAGTTACTCAAATTTGAGAACAAAAAAATCCCAAAATCCCAAATGTCCCGAAAATGTCCGACAACCAGTTCAGACTTGATTATAAAAATTAGAAACAATTAAAAACAATCTGACTAATTTACTGTCAAACTCTTAACTTTCTTGGCTAAATACAGATGTGCTCCTGTGTGGTTAACAAAGGGTTAAACACATACCGAGTCCTCAACTCTGGCTCTTTTGGAGACCAAAACGATGTTCACAGGATGGTTTTAGAGGCCATTTCACTTTTGTCTTCCTCGTCCCTGCAGCTAATATGCACCTTTATGTAAAATGCCCTTTAAAGCATTCTCACTGTGTAATATTAATAAATAAAAGCAGACCAACAGAGCAAAGCTATATCTGCCGAACTGTTAGGCCACTTTCTGATGGGCGTTTTTGGAAAGTGATGCTGGTCGAACAGAAAACTGGGTGGTTGCACAAAACAGAGACAAAGACCTCGAGGCCCCGTGGGGACATTTAAAGTGAGCAGAGTTTGAATATATGGCTCTGATTTTGTAGTTTGGCCACAGGGTGTGAATCTCCAATTAGGATGGAGGGAAGAGAGTAAGATGAAAGGAAGCTGTAAAAGGAGGACTAAGGCACAGGTGTCATAAACTGCAGATAATAACTCGGCCATTTTGATGTACTCTCAGTACAGGTACATCCAGCCTGTGCTGAATGAGACAGTCTGGTCTGATTGTCCTGCAGTGTGAACAGGCTGTTGATGGACGTTACTCAGCTCAGTGACAGGTTTTTCAAAATATGTTGGTTTTCTGAGGCTGAGTAGGTTTGGTTTCTCCAGTCCAAATTGCAAATTTCCCCACTGTGGGACAAATGAAGGATTGGCATTAAACCAGTAAACAGTAATTTGGTGATTTGCAGGTCAAAAATCAACAAGTCCTCCAACCTAAATGAACATAACAGGTCATTAGAGCCTTCTAAAATAACCCATCTGAGTGTTTTCTGATCTGAGCCTCCACCAGTCAGATGCTGCTTGTGCAAAATTCACATGACCACTTCCAAAATGATGGATATACTAATCAGTGATGTGGATTAGGTTATAGGATTAGGCAAATATTGGATCATCTTGAAAACTTAACTCTCTAAAACTTGGTACTGTAGTGTAAAATATCATGACAATAAGAAGTCATAAAATACATTTATGAATTAAACAATTCATAAATAAGCATGTATTTTATATTGTAACATAAATGCAACTGCAGCTATTATTGTTGTGTGATTCTGTCTTTGGGTGGGCGTCTAGCTGCTCATCAACCGAATGTGCAATTTAAAAAAAATAAAATAAAAAAGGGTACATCAAAAACTTGTATCCAAGAAATGTTAATAAAATTTCTGGTCAATTTAATTTCTGCAGAATCACTGTCAGGCTAAAGTTGAAACTACTTTCTTCTATGATATTATCTTTGCTGTATTCAAACCTATTGAATATACAGGTCTAGGAGGCCTTTTAGGTGAACTTAGGTCACATCCAATCACATTCAAATTTCTAGGATCAAAGTGACTTTGCAAACAATCAGTCATTAACTGAACCTCTCAAATCAAAAACTGTCTGCATCCTTCAAGCCTGTCTTCATCACTCACATTCTGGAGGAGTGATGGATTATGATGTGCATCTAACACAGAGCTTTACATTTTATAATTTGGGACTCACTCCCCCAATTTCCCACCATCACTCATTTCACACTGACAGAAGAGATGAGAGGAAAGTAATTCTTTGTCGCTCTCTGACAGGTGAACGGAAGATGAAAAAACAGATATATAGATCTGTTTTTCACTCCCTGACATGGCTCTGGCTGAAAAACACATTTATCTTTTCCTCATATTTTTCCTCCAAGTTCACAGTGACCCTCCTATCTTTTGTGTTTTTGTCATGTAATAGGAAACCCAGAGAGCCCAATATCAGTATTAAAGAACTCCTTTTGTAGAGATTGTGAGGAAGCGTTCATTAGGGCGTCGAACTACAGGTGAAGACATGGTGGCTCTTTAACAAGTTCCTCCATGTTTTAGCCTTCAGATCCTGAAAAGTATTTTGGGAATATATGTAAAGTAAATTCATTATTAAGGGGAAACCCATGTATATCCAAAAGTGGATATTTGGTATGTTACAAACAGGAAAGACAACACAGAATGCAGAAGCTTGTTTTATTTTATAGCTTATATAACTTAAGCTTAACTTAAATGGCTTTAATCTAAGAACATAGTTAAGAACAACAGATATAATTCCTTAGATAAAAGGAAGAATAGATAAAAGCTAGAATTGACATCTCAGCAAATCCAAATTTGCTTTGGACAAATTTCACCAAAAAGCACATATAATGTAAAATGTGACATTTGGTTTAAACATTATGTTTAAAGCAAAACTAAAATCTGACAGAGACATGAATAAAAATTGCATGTTTGGGGAGAGATATCATAGAGGAATGTGATAGATTTTGCATTTTACCATCTTCTTTCTCAATTTGCCCAGCTCTGATCTTTCAGAAGACGCGATGACAAAACCACTGAAGCACTTTATTTTGCTTTCATTGACAGCTAAACCCTGTTAATCAAAGTATCTGTTTAACAAGTAGCAACTGCAAAACAGAATTTATGTGAACGGTTTTTCATCAGTTTGACATTCGTATATTTTCTGGCCTCATGCTGCTGTTTGGCTGCTGAGTCTGTTTAAAGCCTGGAGAGGGTTCAGCCTTGGCTTTTACTTTCATGTGCTTTTGTAGTTTGGTTTATCTTGATATTGAAGTTTTGTTCAGGCTGCCTTCGAAAAAGAGATGTCATCGGGTCTAAGGTAAAATACGTGTATTCACTTACACCTAAGTGCCCTTAAGTATAAGCACATTTTATAACCTTGATATTCTTTTTTGTTGTTTGGTGTGTATACGAGTACGATGTTCTCTCCGACTTTTTGTCCTTTTTTGTTTGATGTCAGTTAAGGAGCGAGTTGAAATCATGTCTTCAATGCCACAAATTCATTTCAGATTGACCACATTGATACAAAGAACAGTCCTTGTTTTGAGAAGTGACGTCTTTTTTCCCCATTAAGACCGTTGTTAAGACAGATGTTGATACAAAAGCTGAAAGGGAGAGGTGAGGTTTACATGTGCCTGGTCAAACAGATCCCAGCAACAAGCTAGAACAGTAAACAGGATTTACAAAGAATGCAAAGAGGCTCAAAACTGGAGACAGGTTTTTATCTTCCGACTGCCATGACCCGTGGTCCTGATGGTTTCTGTTAGCAGGTACTGAGCTCACCAGCGTTTATGCATGAATATGTTCCGTCACACCAGCATTTCAGAACAGAAAATCTTACTATTAATTTGCACAAATCTTTTGCATAAAATCTAACTCTGGTGACAACACAGATCTGAGTTGTTGAATGACAGCGAACCATCCTGACAGGTGTGACAGCCAGTGTTTACCTGCCTGCTGCCACTTGTATACAAAGCACCTACTTTGCACACCATACTCACTGATTCATACACAGCCTGCACCTGCATTCAATCCCCTTCCTTCATCTGCAGTGACATTCAATTTGAAGATTGAAGTGCAGAGGACCGACATCTGGGGGATGTATGCAGTAGCATGCTGAGCATGTTAATCACTCAGCCACCAGGATTCGCTTCCATTGCTCCGGCTGAAAAGACCTCTGACAGGTTGAAGGTTGAGTAATGCAAGACATGATATGCTGTAATCTACTGAATGTACTGATGACAATGGCTGTGCTTTTTTTTTTTTTTGCCAGTTTTTGTTGAGTTGATACTGTGTGGTACAGTGATCCTGGTAAAAGGCCTTTTCACTGAAGACAGTGACACTTTGACATGTTACAGTAAGAAAAGCACAAATAATAAACAGAACGATGGCTGGGTTTCATTTAGCTGCCTTGATTTCAGGGTCCTGGTATTGTGGATGCTGGCTCACTGTCACATTGTCAAGACTGACTGGGATGGTTGAATAGAATACTTAATATTGTGCTTTTCTCCTGAGAAGGCCTGTATAGAAATCCTGGCCTTCACTGGAAGGGAAAACAGGCAACCTTTACTAACTATGCTGTGCAATGGATCCAAGCGCCTGGCTGACTGTCAGTCCAATCAATCCAATTTACCCTAATTGGAAAGTGAGTGAGCTCTCAATCAAGCAGTGTCTGTGCACACACACACACAGTCTCAAGGAGAAGCCTAATCAGGCAACAGAAGTGAAAACACCTGAGGGAGGACGACATGATTGAGAGCTTTGAAGTTGAGGTTTGGGGTTCAGCAGTGATGGAAAGAGATGGAGGAGTAAAAACATTCAGGTTTACTGAAGATTTTTTTCCTGATAATGTTTGTTTGACTATGGAAGTTAACTTGTTAACAGTTCAACAAGCTTTCACTTTATGTATAATTAGACTTCTTTTACTTTTCAGGACCCAGTCAGCATTCACACTATGAATCAGTGTCTCAGCCACAGTTTCCCCCCTAAAGCTCTTATTGAAGTTCATTATTATATGAACGTATACATTGACTGAATGCCAACTTTCCTTTCGTTCAGTCTTGCTTAACTGACTGCATTTCTACTTTTAAATTGACATGACAAACAGAAAGAAAAAGAAATATAAACCAAAAGCATGAAAATCTAATTTTTCCTGAGAATTGCTCCACTGGACATTCTTCACTTCATAGAAAATAACTTGTCAATTCTTATTTTTTGGAGTTTAATGCTTTTTTTTTCCAAATGTATTTTCACAGATTGTTTTCAGTTCTCTGCTTCTCCAGAGTGCTAAATAAAGTTTGGGCTGTTGATACCTTTTAATTAAGTTCGCATTTAGTTAACTTTGATTATGTCTCGTCAAAGTTTTCTTGAGAATGCCAAAACTTGCAAATGCATCTATATGTCACACTCACTCAGTCACACTTGAAAATTCAGTGTGTAGTTAATCAGAGTTTATGACTTTAAATCTGTGTGTGTGTGTGTGTGTTTAAGCAGATAGCTTCAGTGTGTTCAGTCAGAACAGTGTCAAGAGGGAGTAATACTGCAGAGATGAGCAGGAGAGAACGCTTCTCTCCGCTTGTCGCTCGTTCACCGTCCTCGAGTGCCGACCAAATTACTCGCCATTGTTTGTAAAATAGAGTCTGGCAGTGAGCCGATGTCTGGCTCTCTTTTGAGGCCAACGCTTTTCATGTTTGTGAATATAAAGTCGTGACGTATTTGGCTGCACTGAGCTGTTTATCAGAAGTGGCTTTGGATACATCTTCAGGTTTGCACATGCAAATAACTGTCAGGACAACTTAAAGATTTGAGCTGGTCATTTTTAGTTTTTCTTTATGTCATCAGTCACCACACACAGCAAAATTAGGAATAAATCTATGTATTAAAGTACATCTGCATGGGTGTGAAAATGCTAATGAGGAGCAAGAAAAGACGACAGAAAACCTCCATCAGGGATCTTGGCAGCCTCAAATAATAAGCAGTCAGTGATTAATGCAGTCAAGGGCCCATAAATGTTGGTCAGTGCAACGGAAGAGATTCAACATATAGAACAGTATGTACCTGTAGATGTACTCACATTTGCAGACAGTTGTAAATCTGGAGTTCTTTTTTCCAGCCCTATTATCAGGGTAAACACAGCTGTGCTAATAAAGATTAATCATTGCCGAGTTTTAATAATGGCTATGTTTTAATAACAGAGTGTTCACAGTCAGTTTTATTGGCAGTTTCTTGCTACAACACCTCAGTCAAACCTGAATTAGTTTCATTAGCAGCAGCTGTGTTTACCCTGCTGCAACTCATCTGTCAAACTGGAGGTGATTAGACAGCACTGATTAAGCACGAAGGGTCCCATTAGGGCAGAGATGTATTATAAATATTATAAATTATAATATTATAAATATTTTTCAAAAAATGACCACAAACAGCTCAATAAGCATTTTAGTGCAGTCTTTAAAGTTGCAAATTGGGAGGATGCACTGGTTTGCCCATTCTTCATTAGCATCTCAAATACAGCGTTACTTAACACCAGTTACCAGTTTTAATCATTTCAACTTTGTTTCAGAGAAATCATGTTTTTTTTCCATCATTTCTGATCTGTCAGTTGATTTGAGCTGCAGAAATCTGTCATGTGCCACAGGAGTCATAGTTAACTTTCCCCTAAAGTTTTTATGTCCACAGGCTTGTACCTTCGACTTTTTTTCAAAGAACCAGATATTTTCCACCACATCATGAACTGGTGATTCAACTGGGGAGGTTTCAAAGATCCAAGCTGATGAAGAGCTCCAACTGTCAGTCACGTAACACTATAAATCTTTAACGTCTAAAAGAATGAAACTTTCACCTGAGGAACCAGGTGCCAGAAATAGCTCCTCCCACTTTGTAACTCCAGTGGCGGCTTGAAAATGTCAGCCGACAATAATGAGGCATCGTGACGCAGATGACTCAGATGAGGATGACATCTCTGACTAACTCTAGACTGACTAATGAAGTTAGTTAACTCATTAGCTGAACTTTGTGCTGCTCCCACCCTGAGTCATTTCTCATGTGACTATTCTTATCTTACAGGAACAAGCTGGAGCCAAGTCTGGCACATGAGCCTCACATCCATCTCAGTCCATACTCACCTGTTCAGAAAAATTAACTTCATCAGACCATAAAATGACACTGTTTGATAAACATAATTCATGCAGCAGGCAGCTACTATCAGCAATAAAGCTCTAAAACCTACTGTACACGACCTGCTCAGCACCAAACAGCAGACAGATACAGTTCACAACTAGTTTGTGAACATTTAGCAGCTAAAAAGCCAGATGTTTCCCTCCAGAGTTGGTAGAGACCAAAAAGAGAGCTAAAAGAGAATGAATGTTGGACTTAGACTCACCAGGTGACCAGAAACTGCTGGATGTGAAACTGGACAGCATGTTAACAGAAGTATTTTGTACTGACTGCTGTTGAATTCTGCAGGATCATCATTTCTCCATTCCAACAGCTATGCATCATTTGACATTTTTATTCAAGCCAGTTTGATACAGCAGAGATACAGAGGCGTCCACATATATATGGCCATACAGTGTGACAAAAACTGTCCTGTGTGAGAGAGAATAGAAAAGAAAGGAGAAGAGGGGAAGTGGGGGTGTAAATACATTAAAGGTAAGCTAGAGGTGACAAAGGTTGGGAGTCACCGTTTTAAACAACTAAACGGCCAATATGAAACCTTCGTCAGTCAGTTATGATGGAAGAAATCTCATTACCTCAGGAGGGCCACTATTTCAAGAGAATAGTGTCATTTTATCAGTGAAATAACAGAAGGCATTACAGGGGGACAATGTCTCGGCTCCCATGACAACCACGGTCTCATTTTCCCTAATGATGGCTCAACATCACTTCCCGCCGCCCTCACACCAAAGACCCTTTCACCCTCGACTCGTTTCAACGGTGAGGCCAAATCTCCGCTGTGTGTTTGTGTGCACATGTGTGAGTGTGTGGCTGCAGCTGGCAAGTGAAAGACATTTTTCTGTGCATGTCTGTGATAAAAAGGCGTTCTTATGAACAAGATGCATAAATTAAAGCATTGTGAAGGCAAATGAGCTGTAAGCGTAGGAATGTTTGCCCTAAAAAGACAATTGTCATTGCATATAATAGACAAATTATCAAGTCTCAGAATCATTTCCTTTCAGATTCAGAGATGTTTTTTTCCCAATATACAAGCTTTTATTTCGAAATATTATTTTTTGTATGATAGAAATGTGTGAGTTTAAGCATTACATCCTCTTCAAAGACACAATGGAACAATCTAGCTCGAAGCTGTGTCATTGTGCGTCCGCCTGCATAACCAGTGTATTCAACGGCAACTGGAGCAGGCACGCTTTCGCAGAGGTGAACATTCACAGACAAGCAGAAAGACAGTGTGTGAATATTTTTAACAGCGCTTCATGCAGATCTCATGCACACCTGTGTTTTTCACAAAACACTTTAAAGACATAACAGAAATAGGAAGGACACCATCAATTTGTATTTATTTATTTGGAACAGCGATGTGGCCTCTAGGAAGAGAAGCATCAGACTAAGGACTATAGGGTATAATTTCCACCGGGGTTGAGGCAAACAGTTCCCCCCTACTTTATAAAATCCTACTTTTGTCCTGTCGACGTTCAGATGAGAGAAAAGAGGAGGTGATAAAAAATCTTGATGTGCTTGTCTGAGTCACCTCACAACAATGAGCGCAATGAGCCCAATCAATTGTACCTGCAGCCCAAAAGGAAGCCTGCAGGCACGACTCAGGGCTGAAAAATACACCAACACTTATATGTTTTACACTCAATCTCCTGACAATATACTATAATTGAACACACGTTGGTGTATTAATAAAACAGTCATTTACACAACATTTTTATTTTTTATTAGACTGCCATTGTGTTATGGGGCGTGAAGGAGGACTCATGTGCTGCACACTACACAGGTAGTTGTTGAGAAAGTCCTGGACAAGCCGGAGGAGGCGGTACCGGCAGTCACGTACACACTGGAAAGATCCACGTGCCAATATGGAGCAGGCAGGAAATCAGGTAAGAGCCGAATAATGTCCAAATACCAACAGTCAGTCTGAGATAAACAACAATCCAACAAGGAGCAGACACCAGGGTAAGTCAAAGCCGGGCGGAGGTCGGGAAGCCGGTAGGAGGAGAAGCACTTACTCCATAACAGGACGCCAAAAACCACGAGGTCGGACAGGCAGAAACGGAGACACCAAGGCAGAGTTTTCCGGGGTCCAGTCAGGCAAACAGGTAAGTGAGTTAACAGGCAGGGTCAGTAACGGGAAGACAATCCAAAGAAGTGCGCTTGAGAGTTTAGCATCGGGAGCTGCAACAATCTAGCAAAGAGTCTCTGAACCAGTGAGGTTTAAATACTGTGTAGATTCTGATTGGTTGCAGGTGAGCGGAAGAGATGGGAGAGGAGAGGATCAGAGGCCAAGTATGGGAGACAGCATGAATGCAGGATGGTGACACATTGATTTGGAGGAATGTAGGCGTAATCATTCACAATCCATACACTTAATTTATTTTATTTTAGTTTTACACTAGTGGTGTTGTCAGGTGAATGTGGAAACAGCCTTCTGGTATCAAACTGTGCTCACGTCATTCTGCACAGCATCCATCACAATAAATATGCGTGGGTGGAGAGAGACTTTATTATTATGCAGAGCCATACAGTTACCGGAGAATAAAAGCTCATTCTTCAACTGAGTACAAATAAATATTCCCATGGCCGAGAGGTTTAAGATGCTGACCATGTAATGTCAACATCCTGAGGTCGTGTCTGACGAGGAATGCCCTCAAAAAATACCTCAACAATCAAAAGTGTTCATGGCTGTGGTATAAGTGAGCAATAACACACAACATCAGTGCATTTTTACTGCCACACTGGTTTTGAGGAACACTGCTCTCTCCAGACATTGCTCTTGGCAGATGAATCACGCTGAAGGTAAAGTTTGTTTTTTTTCCAGAGTTGGAGGAAAATTCTCAGCAAGAGTTCATCATGTATAAGCCTAATTCGTGGAGATGTGTTGTGTCACAGCCTTTTAGGTTTAACCCTCCTCATCTGTCCGTACAGCTCCGTCCAAAATGGCTTTTCCACAAACCCTGCAGGTGTCCTCCAGGTCCACGCTTCCACTTTGACGTCAGAGGTGCCGACCTGTGGTTCTCAGGTCCTGGAGGGTGCACAGGTGTGGGAGTCGCTGCGAGACGCCGTGACTCACCTGGATGTCTGTTTGTTTCTCTGCTGGTCATCTAATGTGGCAGAACATGAATACAAACACACACAAACATGCTTTTTTTCATAGTTTGAAGAAAATCTACTAACTGTTCATTAAATGCGCATTTTTTATTTTGAATCATCAATCATATTTGGCCTCAATAATATATCTACTGTCGATCTTTTCTGCTAGATGTGAGAATTACCTACAATGTGCATTTGAAGGAAAAAACTAAAAATCACTTTTAAGTACTTGACAACTACTTTTTTATATTTATTTGCCTTCCTCTGATTGGATGGCCGGTGTCTACTGTGCTGATTGGATGGTCAGCTCAGGCATAAGGGTCAAAGTTCATGTTTGTAACTCAGCTTGCAGCTTCCAACACAGATAGGAAATTTGTGTGTCCATCTCTCAGACTAATATATTCATGAGTTTTTATCACGTGTGCACAAAAGGAATAGAAGCCTAAAAATGGAAGTATCTGCTGCACCAGAAACATTTTCCCATTCATGCTGAACATGTCTGAGTTGAACCAAACTCTACAGGAATCAGCCTTAAACGAGATCAGAAGTCCTGACATAACTGAGTGATACAGCCATTTTGTCTGCAAGGCTGATGTCGATGCTAACACGTCTGAGAGTCACTTGTGAGCAAATTTTACGTCATTAAATAGAATTGAAAGATTTTCTCCAAAGTGGAACTTTCAAAACACAAACAAGGAAAATGAGTGATGATTGCTCAAAGGGACAGCTTGTCTGGCTATCACAGATGCTGGCATGTTACCGCAGAGCAGTTGGCCTTTAATTCAAAAACAGCATGCTGTAATGGGAAGGTCACGAAACCCATCCGAGCAGAAACCAACATGAACTTTCATGATTCTTCAGTGTAGAGGAATCTTTAGAGGACTTCAGAGGAAGCATGTGTGACTGAACCTTCAGGCCACTGATGTGTTAGTGCAACTGAGGTTTTCATGGCCGTCTGTGTGGCCGAGTGGGAGGAAGCAGACAGATGTTCTTCCTGTTTGGTTCACAAGTGAGAAAACACACACACACACACACACACACACACACACAGGCACAGCTGCAGAGGACATCTTACATGTGGCAAAAACATCGAAAACCTGTATGAAAAGTGATCAGCAAGCTTCATCTTTTCTCATATTTTGTATGTAATATCTTGACAGTAACTACAGCTATTAGATAAATGTAGTGGAATACAGTGAATTACAAATATTATGTAGCATAAAATTAAAGTACACCAGTAAGTAAGTTCTCAACAATATTCTCAACATAACCTTTATTAATAAATAAGTAATTTAATGTGGACTGAGAAAAATCAGTAAATGCAGACTCTTTAACTCTTTAAATCAACAGTGTCGTTCACCTCAAAGTACCTTCCTCAGTTTTTTCAATTCTCATGTAGTCAAATGTTTTCACATGAAAAAATAATTACTTTTCTTTCTTAATATACAATTTTGACATGATCATTAAACGCTGCTGTCACCTCAACCTGCCACATCAAGCTCTGTGGACAAAAGCCGATGACACATCAATTAAACCGACTACTGGAATTGTTCACTGACTGGAAAACATGGATTAACTGTCTGAGCAAACACAACATGCGGAGGCTGATCTTTCACATGTCAGTGTTTGTGGAAAATTGAAAAATAAAAGGACAACCAGCGTTTTCTCTGCGCTGTTTTCTTTAGTGATATCTATGTGACGATGAACTCTGAGGCTGAAAGGCTTGAGTTTTGTTCAGGCATTGCTTCAGTGGCTGGAGGTGTGGTCTGCAGGTGCTGGGGTCCCCTCTCCTTTCTCATCTCGCCTAACGATCTGGCAGCTTAAATAGCCCTCTCCTTCAACTGCAAGCTGCCAGATCGTCCCTCTGTTTTCTAGTGTTCTGTGTTTCCTGTGTTCCCTGCCTTTCTCCCCGTTTTCCAGTGTTTCCTGTTTGCAGTGTTTCCTTTTTCTCCAGTGCCTCCAGTGTCTCTGGTGTTCTGTCCTCATCTTCACCGGCATGTTCCCTGCCGTGCAGCCTCAGCACCCACCGCCCAGCCTTCAACCACTGAAGCAACTCCACACTACCTGGACTTCCTGGTTTTGCTCACCATTTTGTTTTTTTCTGATTTTGTGTTTAATAAATCCCTTTTACCTTCACCCTCATCTGTGTCTCGCTCCTGGGTCCAATTAAGAACTTACTGAAATCGTCTCACGTAGCATGACATTTTAATGAAGCGCAGCTTTATGAAGACGTCTCTTGTCTCTTCCTTGGTCACATCAAACAGGTTTGTTTTCAATGTCACAGTCATGCATTCCTTATTCTGAATCATAACTAGCAGATCTGCATTTTTTTAATTTCAAAGTAAATCTAGTTAAACTGTATTTAATCTTCTGCAATAACAAATGCAGTTATAGGGTCCCTAAAAAGCTCATTCCACATTGACGTCACTGAAACTGGTCACTCAGAATCTCTTGATGTGATTTCATCATTAACTTGCCAATTAGAAGCGATCTTGTCCTGAATGATAGACTCAGTGTTGTCAAATACCTTTCAATGAAGCCGCTCTAATGCAATGAGTTTTTCTTATTTAGATTTTTTTTTTTTTGAAAATGCTAAAAATTTGAATAATGAATTACATATTTTATGTAAGACTGAGTTTTCATTGCTTGTAATGAGCACAACTTCCTTCAGTTCTGGCATTTTCTCTCTTTTCAGGTCCATTGCAATCTTTCAGTGGCGAGAGTTGTTTGCTAGTTTTAGGGATTCTGGCCTAGTAAAATTGTCTTACCCCAGCGGCAGATTGTTTTGCTCAGTACAGCACAATTTGATTATATTGAAGAATATCTGGCTTCTTTCCAGCAGGACTGCAGTGCACACTAATTCACTCCCAACTCCTACATTAATTCTCTGTTTTCAGAACTGATCTCCAAACAGGGTCACTATCCCACAATCCTCTTTACAACCATCAAGTCTGTGATTGGTCCCCAACTTAGCCAGCCAGTTGAATCTTCCCCAGAGAGATGTGAAGAATTTCTAAATGACTTTTCCAACAAAGTGGTGGAGACTGAGCAGCACATTAAGACAGAATTCAGAGAACCTGATGTTGACTCGTGCTCACCTTCAGCATTAAGACACTTGGAGCACACGGCTGCACTTTGAAAAGCAGCCACCTGCCCTTCTGACTGCATTCCCACTTGTTTTTCCAAAGTTCAGACCATTGGTCTGGATACCTGCTCTCTCTGTCTGCTGTCATCTTCCCTTCCAAGGTTTTAGTAATGTTCGACCAATCTTGAAATAATACAAATAGTTGATTGTATTTGTTCTTTTCTTTCCTTTTTTCTTTTTACCAGTCACCACCACTTGACTAAACACACTTTTTGAGATGAGATTACTGTCAAATCATTAAAGATATTCTAAGGAGGTATTCTGAGGAGGGTTGGAGCCTTCATTCACATGTTTGGTTTCTTTAGTTAGTTTATTATTGATTTATTTCTTTAGATGTGAGCACATCAAGCATCCCTTCATTCATGCCAGTCCTGTTGTCTACGATTATTATCAGTTATTAGTTGAAATCTGTTTCTAAGTGAGCAGTTGTAATGAAATAGCTATGAAGCTAATGCCATTCCCATCAGCCTGAGCTGTAATAATGAGCAAATGTTAGCATGCTAACAGACTAGGACTTGAGCTTGAGCGAGCTGGCAGCACGGCTGCAGACTCTTAGTGTTGTTGTGTTTTAGTTTTGCCCTGGCCGGGAATCGAACCCGGGTCGCGGTGAGAGCACCGAATCCTAACCACTGGACCACCAGGGCTTTTTTTTTTTTTTTTTTTTTTTTTTTTTTTTTTTTTGGGGTTTTTTTCCCTCTTTTTCTTATTTGTTTATGTTTTTTTTTTTTTTTTTTTTTGGGTTGGGGTTTTTTTCCCTCTTTTTTCTTTTTTGTTTATGTTTTTTTTTTTTTTTTTTTTTGTGCAGTAATGATCCATGCATCCATAGTGTGATGATGATGAATGCATAGATGTCACTGAACCTGACCAGTTTTGGGGTCAACCCTCTGTCTACTTCCACTTCTGTGGTTTCCTCAACCCCAGAAAGTGGCGTGTTCTCTTCCAGATTGAAGCCTTCCTTGTCTTCTCTGAGAGCGTGTCGTCAGAGACTTCAGCCTCCTCAAGGAGTTCAATGTCCGGTGCATTAGGGATGACCTCCTGCTTGCACGGCATCTCCTCGCACGCTTCAACCTGTGGTAGGGGTCCCATGGCAGGTACAATGAAAAGAGACACCTGCTGCTTCCGTGACTCATCCTCAGGGATCTCTTCACGCCTGGCTCTTTTTCGGGGGGGCCGACCGTGCTCTCTCTCAGCCTGGAGCTCAGTGGAAAGCTGCTGGTTGAGTGACAACTGAAAGTTCAGCTGAGCTTTCAGCTCCTCCAGCTCGCTCCCCAAAACTGTCTCCTTTTCCAAGGCTTTGTGCTGCAGGATGTTGATCTCCTCCGCCATCTGATGACGGAAGGCGTCCTGCTCAGCCCTCAAGTCTTGGATCATGGATTTGTTCTTCTCGTTCTCCAAGTGGAGCTCGGCAGTGAACTTGTCCATGCTGAGTGTATGAGCCACTGGCAGCGCCTCGAAGCCGTTCTCAATGAGCTTCTCGTGGTGTGAAACGCTGATCCTCTCAAGCTCTTCCTGGAGATGTTTGTTCTTCTCCCTCTCCAGCTGAAGCTCAGCTGCGAACTTCTTCTGGCTCAGCATGTGTGCTGCTTGCAGCTCTTCGTAATACTTCAGAAGGAGTCGCTTCTGTTGGATCTCCTTCTCAAGCTCACGCTGAAGAGTGTCAGTCTGCTGTCTGACGCTGAGGACCTCAGTTTCATACCTTTGCTTGAGCTCTTGGTGTGAAACATTGATCCTGTCCAGTTCCTGTTGGAGAAGCTTGTTCTTCTCCTTCTCCACCTGGACCTCAGCTGCGAACTTGCCTTCGCTGATTACGTGAGCCACTTGCAGCGTCTCATACTGAGTTTCAAGGACCTTCTTCTTCTTGATCTTGGCGTAGTCCCGAGCCTGAGTGGCAATCTTCACAGTGTCCAGAGTTTCTGCATCACTGTATTTTAACACCCTCTCCAGGTGCTCCTTTGTACTTTTTTCCCTGTTGATGTACATTTCCTTCAGGGATTTCTGTCTTGCCAGCTGTTGTTGTGTCTCAAACAACGTGCTCCTCAGTTCCTTCCTCGCCTTCTCCTGAGAAAGAGCGCTGGCCTTCTTGGCGTTCAAGTTCTCGTTCAGCTTTTGAACTTGCTGACGAAGTGCATCGCACTCTGTCTTGAGGTTCTGCTGAATCTTGCGCCTCTGCCGCAGTCTGGAGGTTCTTGCTTTACCTCCTGATTCCTTTACTCGCAGCATTTTCTTTGCTGGTGGAATCAGTCTCAAAGAAATGAACTGTCGAGTTGTAGGGTTGTCTTTGATTAACAGATGCCCTGTGTGTCAGTGGTCTGTCTCTCAAAGGAACGCTGTTGTGTTGAGTTGCAGGTCGTCTCTGATGAACAAATGCTGTCTGTATCAGTGGTCTGCCGCTTGAAGAATGTCTTTTCACTAATCACAGTCGCCTGATGAAAAGTCTGAAAAGATGTGACTGTCTCAACAGCCGCCGCCTATATTTACACACTTTCAGACCTGGACGTTGCCTTTGATCTTTCATTTTTCAGAGCCTTTGATCTTTCAGAACCTGTCCAGAACAGAATCTGTGATTCAAATGTAAACACAAAGGCTGATCCACTAACAACATTCCAAACAGGTTTTAAAGCCAAATCAATTCTTATTGAATAAAAAAGCATCAATAATATCTCAAATGTTGATGTCTGTTTACTGTGTTTTTATGAATCATATTTTTGAAATTCTCTCTCATGTTAAAGATGCTAATGGCGACAAAGGAAATCGATTGTGGTTTTTCACCACATTCAATGATTGTCCTTCCTACTGAGCATGCTCAGGTTCTCTGATCATTATCACAGGAAACCCCCAAGTCCACAATAGAGAGGGGTTTATATAGTGAATTGTAAATTTAGCCACATTTTAACCTTTTGATTATGTGGGAATTAAACAGTTGTTCAAGTTAGAAGATCAGATTGATTAAGAAAGGAATGTGTGCTTTACAGCATGTCAGTATGTGAGAGGAGGGGAGATCCTCTTAACCTGAAGTATGGGGAGTTGTCAGGGTCAGAACAGGTCAGGAAGTCATATGAGTTTGAATATTACACTTGATGGAGATTAACAGTTGCTGCCGCTGATTGTCCAGGCGGGCGCCAATAAACGGCACAAGAAGAAGGTGCAACAAGATGACATCATTAAAAGGGTGGCAGTAAGTCAATTACCTTGATTAAACTGAATCCTTAACATTTCCATGATTATTGTTAAGCCAATTAAAATTTACCACATTACAAATTCTTGAATGAATATTGTGTTTTTGAAACACGTTCAACACATTTAAACTGATGAACCTGAATGTCATGCAGTTGCTGGGGGACCAAAGTGGACCCTGCCTTGTTCTCTTTCTGATTGAATGATTTTGTTTTCTGTTTGTCAGAATCATGCACAGCAACAAGAAAACACAAGACAAAGGTTGTATATTGTCAAACGCCGGGCCATTTTTTCAAAAGTGTCACCGTAGATACAGCCTGTGAACTTGGAGCTATCAAAGAGTTCCCACTTACAGGGTTCAGAAGAGCACAGGTTGTTGATAAAGCTGCTCCTCATCAACATGAGAGCAACTGAAGGTACCTTTAGTTCTCTATTTTTTTCCAACATGTGAACATAAAAAGAAATATATAGCACACACGCCATTCTTGTCTCTCTGTCAGTCTTCCTCCCTTGCGTTCTTCTATTTCATGGAAAGTGACTGTTGAAGCTGTATTAAGACTCTTCCTTTAAAGGAAGCTTTTAGTCATCTGTCCACCAGAAACGTCTCTTCACATCGCTCCTGTGTTTGTCTCCTTGTTTTGAACAGAAAGGACAGACTGTGACCGTCATGCTCCGACTAAAGAATCAATCTGTGAAAAATACAGAGTCATGACACTGTGGAATCAAACTCTACATAATGTCATGGTTTTGTTCTCTTGTATTTTATTTGTTTATTTTCAGTGTATATTGAGTCTGATACTCCAGTGGTTTTGCAGATGACACTACAGAGCAGTTAAAGCACAATGGCAGCTGATCCAGTTGTGCAGCCGCCAGCGAGTGATGCTGCTTCACGAGATGCTTGAGGGGGAATAAAGTTTTTTTTTCTTCATTCCTCTTTATTCACATCTCTTCCTTGCATCTTAACTGGAAGAAACTGAGAAGAAAATATGGAAGAATTCATCAATATGCCAAAAAAAAAGTTGAGAGAAAAAATAAAGGAACGATGGCTGAAAATCTGAGATGTGAAAAGAGGAATAGAGAAATGTAGACAAAGCAAAATGATGAGAGGATGACAGAAGAGGACTGAGAGAGAGAGAAACAAAGGGAAAGCGACAGAGAATTTGTGATCTAACATGCCGGGGGACGAGAAAGCAGCCAGGCATCTGATGATAACATCCGACAGCAGCTCTGCGACACGCCTGAGGGATGGAGAGAGGGTGGGAATCCAATGGGAACGGAATGAAAGGAAGGAGAGTGAGAAGAGCTTAGAAAAAAGAAGGGAGGGAATAGGTGTAAAAAACTGAACATTTGGAAAGACAGGGTCAAAAAATGTGAGGAAGACAATGAAAGACGTCATCTAACTGGATCCTGAAAGTCATCTTGTCTTAACCAATATAGATTTGACTTTTTAGATTTTCACTAAAAATGAAACAAAGATAACAAAACAAAAATAACATTCCTTCCTTTTAGCATTTTCCTAGAGTTGACTTTTGAAGTAAGCAGACGGTTTACACCTGAGCAGACAACGTGTCAAGGATACAAAGACCAGAAGCCAATCACTTGCTGACTCATACAGTTCAGGTCAGCCAATAAAAACGCTGCTGCATTGCTGTTGCTTTGCAGGTCTGCAGGTCAAGCCCACTAAGGTCCAAGTGGCTGTTTAATCTATTCATGATGTCCCTCTGATAAGAACATATACATGAATATTCACTGAATAGACTGATGCCACAGACCAGATTTATGTTAATGCAGGTTTATATACCATCTTTAAAGGCTTGCTGGAGCTGCTGGAGACCATTAAGTTGCACAATTTTTTGTCATGGTATTTATCCTTTACCTAACATTAATCTTCATGCATCCACAAACCTGCTTACAATTCAGTTAAATTATAAGCTAAAGAAAAGTGGACCGACAACCATGACACTGTGTACTGATTTTCTGTGTTGTTTTTTGTTCTATCCCTTTAATATCTGGCTCGACTGGTTTTTATACTGTTACAAACCACCTTGGATTGAAAAGTATTGTCCCATATGTTCATGGCAATTGTGGTTAAAAGAGACAGCCAGGAGGGAGATGCCACGATGCTGGAGGAATGACTGCAGAGGAAAATACACTTACACTGTTTTGTAGCGTAATTTGATGCCACTGCTAAGAAATAATACATTTTGTTTTTATGGGAAGAACAAATGTGTATGTTGTTCATAATCTGAAAATGACTCTTTTTTTAGGCAGCATTAACTTTGGAGTTGTCAGGGATTAAAATGAACAGTTTTATGATCACACAGTGAGACAGCCCGTCTGCATAATAAAAATCAATGTGGCTCAGTTCTTACCAAAAAAGATAAAACTGAATTCACACCAGATGTAACACCTCAGTAGCGCAGCAGCGCCTCCGGATGCATTCATCTGCACACTTCACTACAGCTCTGACCTCCGTCACAACTGATGAACTGTCTTCACCAGACTGATGAATATCAGAAACACATCCACACACACAGTGAACACACCAGCTCTCTGCAGTCTGATTTTTCCTGATATTTATTTGTATTTTGAACCTCAGAACACCTGTCAAGTAAGTTTGCCAGATAGCTGTGAAGTAGCCATGTGTCAGAATATGATGAAGGTCATTTCTCTCAATCTGCTGAGACTGTCACCGGAGAAAATTCACTGTACAGTCTATCATGTCAGAGCCGCTCTCACCGTTGAATGAATGTAAATCAAAGCTGCTCAGATGTTTGTGTGTGCATGTCTGCTCTTGCACTTGAGTCTGAAGAGGACCAATTTGAGTTTTGGACTTTGACAGTAGAGGACCTTTCACTCAGTCTTCACTTCTTCAAAAGGTTGTTTGAGGGTTACGTTCAGGTTAAGGTTGGGGGAAATCGTTTTCTTTGAGCCTTCTCCCAGCCTGCATAAATGATCTGTGCATTATGCAGCAGGTAGATGAAAGCAGCTTTTAAGCTTTTATGCCTGCGGTGCAAATAAACAGAGTTAAAGAACAAAACATGTCACAATCCAGTGAAACCTCAGCATCTGCAATATGACGGTGCATTTTATTTAATATTTTCAGAGTTTTAGTTGAGAAGAAGTGGATGGAATAATTCTATCAACCAATATTCACAATATTCACAAACTGAAGTTACAATTACTGATATCAATACTCAAATTTATTAACATATTGTTATATTATACGCTGTAAAAATAAAATGCCAAAACCTCTGCACACTCTTTTACATCTCTCTTTTACTCTTTTAAGCAAACATAACCGGGCGTCGCTCAGACACATCATTTAAAAAAGTACAGATTGGTGGGTATGACACACATATCCACTAGGAAGCAGTGTCACATTTAGGAAAACACAATGTAAAGAAAACATAGCAGAAGACAGGAAGCAGGAATAAATTTCATCTTGGCAACAGTTTAAATAAACCAATACATCCAAGAAACAACAAGGTTGGATTTCTCAACAACATGGTGCGACAGCATGGGCAATAATACTGCAGTAAGTGCCATGAAGAGAAATTTTATTCTCCCATGTTTTGTTAGAAGATCATTTGTGGCAGTTATGAAAGGTACCAAGCTCTGAAAACAAAAACAGACAAAACTTCCCAACAGATCTTGGATCAACCAACCAGCTTGTTTGGTGCACTGCTTGTCCATATGATGCGTTGTTGAGATTTGGGAGGTGTTATGGGTAAGTGTAGCATAAAGTTTACCAAGACGTTATATGTGTGTCTCCACCGAAAAATGATTCCTTCAGAAAAGCAATGTCAGTCAGGTTTGTCATCGGACACTGTGGTCCAGCGCAATACATCTAAGACATTTTGTGTGGATTTGTGTTGATCCCCAGAGGGTGTTCTTGATGAATGTAGGCGACACCCAGAGAATTGTTGAGAACTGCTTCCCCTTGATCAACATGTTATTTTCATGATAGGTAAAAGACCCTGAAATCTATAGACTGGGTTTCCACACATGCTGTTGTGACTATTCATGGTTCCCAGGAGATCAACCAAGACATTTTTGTGACCTTTCTCTTGCACCAGAATGAGGCCAAATCCTCCACAGAATCATGTCACTTCTTGACACAAAACTTTCATCTTTCTCCACTGTCACATCGGCAAATGCAGGATCACCATATAAAATCTCTTGGGTTTCATCTGTTATCTCAGCCTTTCACAGTTTTGTTCTGTTCACACTTGATTTGACTGCAGGGAGACTTTGAGCAGCTGATCAAAGACACAACACGTCCACATGCAGAGTGTGAGTCTATAAATCAGCGTGATATTTGTCGGCGACTGGAGTTTCTTTCATCTCTTCTTTATGCAAAACACACACACTGAAATATTCATTCAAACAGATACTGTATGCATGCAGACGTTCAAGCACAGGGAACACAACAATGACTCCATTAGAACGCAAAGACACGCCTGCAATGCTACATGTGTTTTTTAAAAAAAAAAAGGTATTACGATGCAATGACAAACAGTGTATTACTTTACAGGTGAGTCTGTTATATTCAGCACAAACACAGATATCAGTGCCCAGGGAGAGGTTCTGCATTCCTAATGAGAAAAAACTACTTCCAGATAGAACTACACAGATACTTTCAAGTGGAAGCCGCAGTGGTGTTCAAAATGCTGCAACAGCATAATCTGACTTTTGATAAGAGAAAGTGAAGATGCTATATCTGAACTTAAGGAACAACTCACACAAAACTGTCTGTGTGTGTGTGGTGTGTGTGTGTGTGTGTGCAGCCCATAAATTTCCGATGGAACCACGGGGGGTATAACTTGAACTGTGCTTGGTTTTTCTACAAACTTAAGTGAATTTTTGACCCTGAAGGAATTGAAACTTTCTAATGGGCTTCTGTATTAAGACTTTGACAAGCTAAGAATATGTAATATGGCCTGTGGGATGTTCAGCGGTCGTCACATGTAGGATTTGTTGCTCAAACTGGCTGCCAAGAACTCACAGAAACACAGTCCTGACACCGTATCAAGAGGGATTCTTCTATCATTATTTTGGCAGGTCTCACCTTGTTTTTTCCTCGCCTTGAAATGTCCACTTCCTCTGCCCTGCAGTCCTTGTCACTGCTGACTCGAGTCTTTTCACCTATAAACAGTGAGCTTCACCCTGTGGGCCCAACATGTGGCAGGTTCATGCAACAGTGTTTATTTCAACTGAGGTAAAAATGATCCTTAATCCTGACCTTGAGCATTAAATATTTTCAGAGACCACTGCACACGCTGCACAGCAAAAATAAAATCTTGCCCTCTGGAAGCAGCACCAGAAGCTAGAAGATGTTCCACTGCTGGTAATTGAAGTGTGAGTGTTTGTGGCCGTGGAGCCCTGAGCCGCCCACGAGCCCATCAAAGAGGAAAACACCAACATGAACTGTCTCTCTTTGATTGTTAAAGTCTTCCTCCTCTCAGATGTGTTTCACTTATTGGGACCTCACCTGGATGTTTGAGCTTCACTGTGCAGAATGATTCATGTGCAGTTTGACAATCATCCACTGAGGAGAAGTGCTCACCTCAAATTTCAGTTTAAGTGAAAATAAAAGTATTACAACATTCTGGAGCCAAACACTGAAAATGAACTTTGAGGAGTAGAAGTTGTTTTAGAAATTAGGTAATTGAACACTTTTGATGGAGACACACATTATTATTTAATGCATAGTCAATGCAGTTTTTTATTAGTCTGCAATCAGATCTCGAGGGGATCTTTAAATGAATATGTTAGCTTCAGCTTTTTAAATACACTGTTTTCTTTTTGAAGTGTTTACAAAGCTGTCTGTTGCCTAATTTGTTCTTCTACGTTAACAGTAAAAGCAGCAAGGCCTTAAACCTGCAGTTGTAGGATTTACCTGCCAGAGAACTGAGCTGTGTGATGGTGGGTTAAAATGTGGAGGTGAAATGGGACACAGCTAATAAAACATTGTATTGTAGACAGACTGTCGGTCTCTCTCAGGAACACCAGCACAAAGGTGGTGATATAATACTGCAATTTTGTGTGTGTGTGTGTGTGTGTGTGTGAGAGAGAGAGAGAGAGAGAGAGAGAGAGAGAGAGAGAGTGACGACTTCACATTGAAAAAAAGTTTTTCTTTACTGTAATGTTTCAATCCAACTGTCAAAGTAAAAGGGAAAAAAGGCAGTTTCACAAAAATTAACTTCACAGTAATCACATTCATTAGAAATTAAAATCTTTCAAAAGTTGATCAGCAGTGGAAGAATTGAAACACATTCTTTTTCTATACGCACAAAACGTACACAAGATAATATGAATTTATTTTTTGTGAAAGAGGCACAGAGAGGCTTCATATTTCTTATTCAGATAATCTATAGACAGTGATCTTCAGCTGTGATGTTCATGCTCCTGCTTTACATGGATATATTATTATACTGTATGTTGCTGCTTCTTCTTCTTCTTCAAATGATCTTCTCCGCACTTCCTGTCAAGTCAAGTTGACACATGCACGCACACACAGTGAGGATAAGATTGTTCTTCTGGCCTTTAAAGCATGCCCTTTTCAAAAAATATTTTTCTCTTCTTCACTGGCAGGTGAGCACACACAGACACAGCCGTCGCTGACATTTTTCTTGCCACCCGCCTGTGACAGACACACACACACACACACACACACACACTGTAGACAGGGTGACAGAATACTGACTCATGTTATTTCCTATTTATTTTCAATGTATTTCAGTCTGTGATGTTGATGTCGGTATTCTTGCTGTTTCCATTTTCATATTATAGCATAATACAATATGATTTAATGGACCTGGGCAAAATGTTAATTTTAATAATAATAAAAATGCTCACTTCAGGTTTAAATTTCAAAACAAAAAAACAAAAAAAAAAACAAAAACAGTGACATTCATGAACCCCCAAACACGCACTGATGTGGCATTTCATACACTGTATACATGTGAATATGTTACTGACTGTTACTGATGTTAATGATGTCGAGCGAAACTTTTAATGAGCCTATGTTGATTAATTAAACTAACTGCTCTATAGCAGCCGTTACATAACTGTGGATCCCTAATGAGCCATAGGCCCCTTCTTATTGGATGTCTACATGCCAATATTGCTTCACTTTAATAAGACTGAGTCCTGGAGTGACAGAAAAGTTTTTAATTGAAGTCCAAAAAACTGTGTCAGAGACAGAAGTAACGTCAGGTCGAAGCCAGCTCTTTACCCTCAGAGTGCTTCTCCCAGATGAAGACAGGAAGTCGTCTTGGATCACTTTCTGACGCCTTTTCCTTCCTGCCATGTTTTATTAACTCGGAATACAACCTCTCCTTTTCTCTGTGGGGCTCCTGTCCTGGAAGGCAGAGGCATGCATACCAGTTTGAAATGGAGCCACACGGTGCTGCCACTGCAGTGCTCACCGCTGAGGGGTGAACTGAGTCCTGCCTCCGTAATAATTCACCAGCCTCCTGCTCGGCTTTGCTGCACTCACAAACACAGGGACAATGAAATATGAACATGCACGAGCAGTCTTTGTTTAGTCTTGAGCCCTGTGTTGTGAAGTTACTTATAAATTTTACCATTTGAGTCTCTGTAAACTGATCATTTATCACAACCAAACATGATTTGAATGTGTGCTGTGAGGCTGTAAATGATCACAGTTGTAATATGTCTAATGGGATGAAATGCTGTGCTGTGACACTACACTGCAACCGACTGATGAAATGTGTCAAGAAGGCTTTCAGTTTTTAATATGTTGATCAGTCCATCCATCTCTGCATCTTCTTCCACTTGTCCGGGTCTTGATCGTGATAGTGGGAGACATATTTCTCTCCAGCTCCATCATCTAGCTCCTTGAGGGGAGCATTTCCTGAGTAGATGGGATATATAAAGCTTCCAGTGTGTTCTGGGTCGGCCCTGCAGTCCCAGCCCAGTTGAATATGTCCAGAATATGGATAAAGAACAAAGTATGAGATTGTGAACCACCTCAGCTGGTTCTACTCAGATAGTTCTCACCCTGAACCTAAAGGCGTCAATACCACCTGACCGTCACACCTTTCTGACACTGGACTTCAGAGGGTTGTTCATGAGAATTTTTGTAACTTTTGGACGCCAACTATCATGCACAACACGACTTCTTTCTCCCCCAACAAGTGCGTAATAACCATAAATACTTTTGCCTTTCAACTTTTGCATGTCTTTGTCCTTACAGAACAGTCTGACTGAAATTCGCTCCCCATTCATTTCTATGTGCAATGAGTCAAGACATTGATGGCGAATTGGCCCGTCTCCAAGTTTAATCTGATTGACACTTGGAATCACGAGGCTCTCCAATGTGCAGCCAGTTTGAGAGAGTCTCACTCAGGAAATACTGTTTGTTAATGTTGTTGTTTCATAACTGCACAGCAAAATGATACAAGCAGCAGAGAAGGCGTGAAGCTGACTGGCTGCAGTGAGTGGCAGTGACAGAGGTTAATGACAGTAAAATGTTTCATAAAATGCTATATCACTACCAACTTTGTGGACATTACTAGCTCTCTGTACTCACACCTGACTTTTATGATACCATGATATTTCCTGCTTTTGGCTGCACCAGGCAAGTCAGTTTTGGCAGGTGGATTTTGGTCTGACTGCAGCTTTTTCAACCTGAGCCAAGTGTGAGCTGAGTCTGAAGATGGAGCTCATTAAATAACTTCATCAAACAGTCAACAGAACTGCCAAGGTCTTCCAAACCACTGATGTCCAGTGACATGATTAAAAAAACTCTCAGAGTTTCTGGCACATTTATTTGGTCACAGCTGTTAATATGAACTGATCTTTCTGAAACATCCTGTGGACACGTTTTACTATGTTCAGTGGATCGATATGTGAAACTCTTCACCCACAGAACTAAACCACGATCAGCATCATTTAGCAAACAGGCATAAAATGTGTTTGATCAAGTCATTTTGTTTGTAGGTAAACTGACTTTTTTTCCATTTATTGCCAAGATTTTCTTTATTTTCATCCAGTATCTATTTTGAATTGCACTTCCATATAGGAAAAAGCATTGCAAATCAGCTTAGCTATAAATTATATGACTGGTTGCATTCATCTATTGAATTGAATATGATGTGCTTATGTTCCAATGCTGTAAAAATAAGCATGAATAAATAACATATTTGGGGTAAAAGGAGCTTTGATGTTGCTCAGTAATAATAACAGACCATCATTATTGGCATAATCATTTGAATCCTGATCTCAGTTAATATTATATATAATTAATGTTCTATGTTAATTTGGATGAAAGGCGTAGCCAAGCTCAGGTTTTATAGTTCAGTGAGACAAATATCCAAATCTGCTCTTAAGACACATTTTAGTGCAAAATTAGTGTCTGTTGGTTACATAAAATTACAAAAAACAGTCTCAGTAAAATGAAATTTGCAAAAAGACCATCTGTAGCACCTGAACTGTTGAGAGACCGCTGGCTGTAAAACTGCACCTCATTAAAGCTTTAAATGACTGCTGGTTTTGTGAGATAAAGCTAATTTGCTTTTTTTTTTTTAAATAATATTGAACAAGCAGAATATTCAGACACATTTAATCCTCCTCTCCTCTTTCTGTTCGGTAATGACACCAGTAATGCTGGGTTTTTACGACTTGTAGCAGATGTGAAACAGCTGAGGAGTGTGTTCACTGTGACGGGCTGTGGAAACACATTTTAACTTGTCTCACATGCAGAAACAGTACAGCCTGACAGCATTAGCGTTAAAGTTTGACAACGATGTTCACACAGGCGGAAGGAAAGGAAGGGGAGAGGGAGGGATGAATGGAGGACGGACGGTGAGAGGAGACGAAAGTTAAAGGAACTAATAGATGATACTTGAGGAATATAAAAGCAAAAGAATTGAAAACCTTTTTGGAATGTAAGGATGGCTATTCAGTTTATAGCTCAATAACAACAAATTGCTCAATATAGCGGACTATTTTCTAAAGCACGCTTTCATTTTTTTATCTTAATTAATTTTCAAACTTTCAAGCAACAATTATCTGCAAACAGGAGCCACTAAAACTCTCTGGTGATTTTAAAGATGGTTTTCATGCTGATTTTAAGTTACAGGTCTGAGTCCAGATGCATACAAGCTTTTATTAGATTTCTATAGTTATTAGTTCACCTGGCTTTGTTTTATAAATCTCCAAAATTGTTAATCTGGCCACATTTGATTCCTACTCCTGCAATTTGCCATGAATAGATTTATTTAGACAGATTTACATCAATGTCTGTTTGCATGTAATACAATTATTATTGACAGCGATTTTCATCATTCAATTTTTGACCAGTAATCAATGGAGAAAATAAAGCCATAACATAAACACAGAGCTTTATTTTTCCAGCCCGCACAGACGCAGAGTCATGAATATGGATGGAATCATAACAGCTGCTGAGCTTGTATTAGAGACAGAAATCTCTGCTGGTGAAGACCATGTTATATGGCTGAAAGGCCAGAAAAAATGTGGACCTTGAGTCAGGATAGCAGGATAGAAGTATGTGTGCACATTCTCACACTACACACTTTTTTTTTTATAAACCAGTCTCTTAAAGTAGGACCAAATTTCTACCCCGACACCAAAATCTTCCCTCGTTCTTCCTCATGTTTACCAGTTAGTTCATCTCAAAATAGCTAACAAAATATATATATATATATATATATATAAAATAAAAATATCTGCTGAAGCTCCAACTCAAATCAGCCTCAGAGCAGATGTGTATCGTCTGTTTCGACGAGCTTCTTGACACTTTTCCTGCACGATGCGACATTTTTTTTAAAAAAAAACTGTTGCATCTGAAAATATTCTTCTCTCACACTTGTAGCGTGTTTCTGCCTCCAGGGTGAAAATCTATTAATGAATCATATGCGCATATATCAAATCTATCACTGCACTGTTCGCACTGACTGTGATATGGAAATGTTTACAGCAGCCAGTATATAATCGCTGTCTCTTTTCATTGCTCTCATATGTTAACAGAGCAGAAGATGACAAAGTTAATTAGAATAACTGTAGGATATTATCAAACACAAACTGATCCGATGGCTACACTGTTCTTCTCCTGTCACAGTGAATTCCTGTTCCCTCTGGAAGGAAAATCGATTTAAAAATTTGTATCTTAACCAAACCAGAAAAAATCTTGACGAACGTGCACAGATGCTGATCCTTCCCCCTCAGCTTCGCTCTGTCTAATGGTTTTGACAGAGTTCACAAGGAGGAAAAGGTCAAAACAGTCCCTTGGTTCCACACACACACACACACACACACGGTTGATACAGCAGGGAATACATCCTCCACCTGCGAGTGTTAAAGGGCAGTTGGTCAGGAGGAGGTAGAATGTCAACGAAACACCTTCTGTATTCACGCACATAAATTCATATCAAGCAGCTGCTTTGTCAACAACTTTGGACTATAAAGATAAGAAAGTTTACTGGCTGTTATTTATTATTATTAACGTCCTGATTTTGCACAATGATTTTGTGCAGTTAAACACTAAGATGTACTATTTTTATGTTTTCGATTCAGAGGCTGGATCCTCTGGAGGAAGCAACACATGTTCATCTGCCCCAAATGAGATGATCTGGCCTAAAAAATGTATTAGTACATTCGGGCGCTCCTCATCAGCTCAGGAAGTAAAAACATGACCAGTTTTACCAAACATTAATTAGCATTTCATGCCATAAATTAACTTCTGTGAGATAGATAGATAGATAGATAGATAGATAGATAGATTCTCTCGCTTTATGCTTTGTTGGTGTGTGTGTGTGTGTGTGTGTGTGTGCTGACATGGGCGTGGCTCCTCCTCCTGGCTCCTGGTTGGCACAGTCTACTCTACACACCTGCGTACAATCAGTGCATCACTCTGCCCAGTCTGCACACCTGCCTCTCATCAACTCATCAACCTGCATCTACCCCGACTTTCCAGGGCTTGAGACCTTGACAAATTGTATTTCAATCTGTTTGGTGTGAATCTGGACGCTCATATCCACCAACAGTGGGAGGAGAAAAATTTGGGTCTGAGAGACGGCTGCAGGAGGAAGAGGAAATCATGAAGAAAATCAAGAGGTGGAGAAATGTGTGTGTGTGTGTGTGTGAGGAGGATCTTCCCCCATACTAACTGGGGATTAACAGATTGGAAGTTACATTTGACGCATTTCACAAGTCGCAGCTAATTTGACAAAGAAAACATCATTAAAAAAATTACATGAATTTTGAAAATGGGATGCATAATAACAGCAAACGCTCACTTCATTATTCAGATACTTGAAAGTTCTGGGCATCTTGAGAAGCAGGCAAACAGTTGACTTTCATATAAATAAATCCGAGTGCTGCTGAAGACCACTGGACTCAACACACCTCCAGCTGCAGGTGGAAACAGGAGATTACACACAGCTGGAGCTCGTTGAGGGCGATCGGCTGCTGTGAAATCAGGCTGTGTTTGGACGGTCCTCGTCGACTCTTAAAGTCACGTGAACACTTCAAATTCACGTTCAAACACTTCAAGTATTTGTGTTCAGATGTTCGTCAGTCTCTGCTAAATGCATCACATTAAGTGAGCGAATTAAAGCTCCACTTAAGGTGCAAATAATTGACACTCGACTGCCTTGTTCGTCCACATTTTCTAGATCGAATGCGTTGTGATGTTCAGGTGGTTACTGTCAAAAATGACTATTTACACCACCACTCACTATTTGCATCATTTGTTCTTGTTCTCAGCCTGGACATGTTGTTCATAGTGGGCGATAAATGGACCTCGTGTAAGTGATATTTTCAGAGATGCTGTGGCTCCTGTCACAGTCCTGAAGTCATGCTCTCATCTCCCTGTGCTTTTCCTTCCACCCTGCCTCTGCCTCACCTCACCTCACCTGCCAGCCAGCCTCTCCCACCACATCGACTCACCTGTGCTCACAGCTGCAGCTAATTACATCCACTCAGTATATAAGCCATTCCAGTTCAATCACCTACCAGCTTGTCCTTTTTTTCCCCTGCGTTCCTGTTCTGATTGATTGCCCATTGGCGAGGATGGGCTTGACCAGTCTGGGTCAGTTAGTTTTCAATTCAGGGAAGAAAGGTTTTACTGATTGCTCTCAACATGCCTGACCTACAAGAGTAGAAATGGCGCATTCTGCTGCTATATTATCAGAATTCGTTTCCAGTGAAGATACAGTTAAGCAGCTCTCTCTCTCTCTCTCTCACACACACACACACACACACACACACACACACTTGTACTTTTAACCTTATCAATGAGTATCATTGATATAACGTATTCCTCAGCCTCTTACCCAAACCTTGACCATCCCAACTAAATGCCTGACTCTGACCTAAACCTAATACTCAGCCTAGCTCTAAAGCCAAGTCTGAACTTTCAAACAGCCCTTTGAATATGTGAGGACCAGTCAAAATGTCCATCCTTAGGTCACATGGGCTGAATGATGAACTCTTATTCATTTGGATTTTTTTCAAACATGTTCTCTGTGTTGGGAAAAAAATATATATCCACCAGGAATTTTTCAAAATCAAATCAGGTCATTTTCTTTTTAAGGCACAATTTTAAAACTGCAAAAGTGAATGAAGTGCTTTACAAAGACGTTAGAAATAAATTATGCAAGAGACACAATAAATCAGTCATGTAGTTTAACTTGTGTTTGTGCAGATCTGAAAGCAGAGGGACAAAGATCGATGTTGTTTTACAAATGCAGAAGCAGAAGCCCTGATAATGAGGGGTGAACTGATTCACAGTCTGGGGACATCGATTGAAAATGAATCATCCCAAGTCTTATCCAGGAGTGTGGAAAGAATTGATGAGAAGCCTAAGAGGAGCCCGGTGGTGGAGAAGGAGGGCTGAGGAGGTCAAGAATATAAATTGGTGCAGATCCAATTTGATGTTGCTGTAAAAACCAAAAGCAAAAACAGTATTTCAAATATGTCAGTCCAGTTTTCAACCCACTGAGAAATTTTTGGTTCTTTACCTGCTGCACAAAACAGGTTAAACAGGTGGCTTTAGATTTTAAAAAAAGGAGGCATCATTTAATCAACATCTAATTTTTTTCTTGAACTTTTTAAATTTCCTGCAAATGCTTTTAATAACATATCATTTAAAGGAAGGAGGCAGCAACATGATGTGTGTTTCACTGCACTCTCTCGCTCTCTCTCTCACACTCACACACACACACACACACACAATAAAAGCACCTTTAAACCCCCTGATGAGATCAATGCTCAGAGCTCGCGGAGCTAAAGATTAATGATGCTGCTTGTATATTAAAGAAGAGTCCCAGAGAGGAAAATGTTCATTAGTGCAGTTTGTTAGTCTAGATGCACTTGGAGCCGACAGCTGGAGAGATGTGCAACTGAGAACTCCAAACATTAGACCCGATCCAGTCTGAGGTGATGAGAGCTCGACTGGTTTTAATTAACACACTCGTCCTGCTTGTCCCTTCAGCTCCGTGCTTCATGAGGGGAAGTTTGAAAATCTGAAAGTGATGATGCAGTAACTGATGTGACGATATATGAAATATAAACGTAGTAGAGGCAATTATTATTAATTATTATTTTGCATAACCTCTAATACAACTTCTAGTCAATGTTTTATCATTTATTTTCCTCATAGTACTTGTATTTATGTTATGTTATCCTCTTATTTAATGTGATATTTGTTGTGTCCACTTCATATTGCAGCGACACTTCCCCAGTTTGGGATGAATAAAGTCTACCTATCGTCCATCCATCCATTAAATTTATATGGTATATACTGTATGTTAAGAAATTGTGTACATAGATATTTTAACTTGCATAATGTAAGTTACAAAATTATTTATTGTGGTTATTATTTGGGACTATCTCTCTGATAATGACACCAAATAATAGAAGAATCTTCTACAGAATCCGCAACAGAGATTTCAAAATGTGTCCGGTCTGCATCTTTAAAAATTCTGTTCTTATTCACCTATATCTAGAATGATCAGCTAACACTGAATATAATTGTAAAGGATTCACTGACAATGTATTCCATTCCATTTATTTTTTATGCATTATGCCCCTGGCATCTAAAGCATTATTTATATCTTCATGGGCTAATGAACTCATCGTCTTGGGTAAATCCTGGAAAAACACCATTTCCAATATTTAACCTAAGTGTTTATGTAGCCTAAATTTAACAACATGACCCAGAAAGTGAACTCCAGGAAGCAAGTTAATGTCTTAAACTAAGACAACGAATACAATAAACATTACATCTGCTTATGATTATCATGTTTGCATTGTCATTGTGAGCATACAGTACATGCATGGTGATATTTAGCACCAAAGCTGTGACTAATTACAGCCTCACAAAGCTACTGGCATGGCCAGAGGCTCTTGGTCTTGTTCTAATGAAATCTCAAGAGAACTTAAAATAGATGCTATAGATGAACAGGACCCTGATTGAGACCCCTGTGGATGAGGCGCTTCCAAAAACAGCAGCAAAAACCTGCTCAAGACCCGGATGGTTATTACTAATCAATGGAAGCTAAAGATTTTACCCATCATCACTCACACAGTTTTACATTCATAAATGTCCTCCGTAATAATCCTCTCTATAATTGCGTGTCCACGTGTCAGGCTTGAAATGTCAGTGAAAACAATGCGATCACGTCCAGCTCCTGTGGGCTTTTACAGCTGTGCAGCTCTAACCCGTGACATCAACTCTTATCTGTCCATTCATTTCCTGCTTAGATTTAATAAGGACAATGTTGCATCAATGAGCCTTCATGACCTTTCAGTTCTGCCTCATGAATGTGGAACAATAGCTCACCCCTCCTTAATATTCATCACCGGTGATATTAGCGTGTATACAAGATATAATTAACATTTCATTAATATTTTTACTGACCTTGTTATTCATTAAGAATCTGGACTTTGAAGCTGAAAATCTCTCACTGTACAGAAGAACAAGAAATTCACTGTGAACAAGAAATAGCAAGTGTAACCTCTGGAGTTTGTGTCTATAAAAACACAGAGCTGAAGGAGAATAGATGATGCTCCTGCAGGGATGAGACGGGTTCAGTGTGTTGCTGTCGCTTACATTTATTATGCTGCTATAGACTCTCATCATATAAAAAAGCAAAGGCAGGAAATTAAACCTGCATGACTTTGATTGTGTTGTGGTGTTTTATTATATGCACATGGTAGATTTATTTTCATGACAGTCACCAGTCAACACCAAGATGCTGTGATGAGTCTGACTGCAATTAAGATAAAAACATTTCTTAGTATATTATAATGTCAGCTCTCTCACAATAGCATTTTTTTTGGCAAACTGGATACAAACAAGCCTTCTCCTCATCCAGACACCTGCCATTCACAGTCACATCTTTTCTAGGAGGCTTGAGTTAAAGGGAGAGAAGTCTCTCAGGTAAATACATTGCGAAAGGCAACAGCCGGAGGAGAAGTGGAACAGATAACCAGAGGCGGAGACGGGCAGACAAAAAGGGGGAAAAAAATGCTTTGTTGCTTGTTTAGCAGCCTCTTAAGATGCTCAGAGGACTGTTTGTATTGTGGTGCGTACTTCACCTCCAAAGGGACTCGGAGAAGACGAGAGCGTTTGTTTCACTGCCACCGCTGCAGGGCTCGGAGAGATGACAGAGAGGGATGCTTGAGGGAAACATTCGGGCTCTTGGCAAAGCCTCAGAGCTGTGTTGTTGAATAGGTTTACAGCTGAGCCACTTAATGCTGTCTTTTTTTTTCTGAGGCCCGGTTTAGTCAATGTATACCAAGTTGGTGGTGTAAGAGATCTAAAGTCCCAGCACCCCTCATGCAGGATTAACTGGTGTGATGAACTGTGACACCAGATAATGTTTGTATTTTCAATCTTTAAGCCATTTCTGTTCATTAATTACTGGAGGAAACCTGGAAATATGAATTCATGATGTATAAGACCTATTCGGTATCTCCATATTTTGTTGAGTAAAGAGGTTTATCAAAGTCTGTGTGACATAATTCAAGACATAAACAATGCAATCAAACGTACATCTTAAATGTTCTCCTCAGCTTCAGTCTCTCATTCAGTTATTGATGGCAAATGAGACATGTAATTGAGTTTAAGGTGTCATGTCATTTGGCTCGTTTGAAATATAGAGTTGCATATCATCAGCACATAGATAGATCAGATATACTATATATCTTGTGTACTGATATCACCTACCAAAACGCTGTATGCCGAGAAGAGGACAGATGACATACTGTATGTCAGCTATTCCAACAGCATGATCTCCACTGCTTGAAGACGTGAATAAGAACAATTTAGAATTGTGCCATTATCGTCCTGGATTCGCAGGAAACAATACATGTATGTAATCCAGCATGGTTTGTAATTTTACCTCATTGACTTCAATGAGGTGGCTTTTATTGTCAAATAGTGACGGGAAACACAGTGTATTTACAGCACTAACAGGATAGTGTTGATGGTTATCTTGAAAAATGTGTCCATTTTATAGTATAGTTTTTGCCCTTGGCTAAGTTTTAAATATTGCAGGGAGTAATGGAACAAAAAGTAGCAGATAGAGAAGGAGAAAAGATCCAATTCCAATGAATTCCAGTGTGAGTTTGTTTGTAGTTTTGTGAATGAAGTATGATTGGAACCAATCAAGACTAAGAATAAGAATAAGCAGCAACAACAAGGACTGAACAAGTGGTGAGCCAGAGATCAGACCTCATTAGTCACAGCAGTCCCTATAGCCACATTTGAATTTGTTAAGATCATTGTCCAGGATTTTTTTTTTAAATGTGATCTCGTAAAATGATAAAAAGATGATCTACAAACAGGCTTCTAGTCATTTATGATAGCACTGTCTGTGATATGATAACACTGTCACGAGAGCAGTTACGGAAGCAGCTAGAAAAACACCAATTTCAAGACACATGAATGATTACTGTGACTGGCTTTAAAAACCAAGCAGGGATCAGACTGAGTTGAAGAGGGAGATTTACACTGAGACACAATCCCACAAAGCTCTGAGACCAAGATCAGAGAGAGCTTTGTCACGCTTGATGGTGTTTTTAGTGCCAAGGAAGATCAGGGGTCTTTGAAAATCACTCTTCTCATGATTGAAATGTACTTGTGTGATGGCCCTGGTCTGTTTGGTCGAGCCTTGGTTGCTCTTCTCTTGCAGGTTCATGTAATCGGTGGGCGGGGCCGTCCACTCAGGCTGACTGGGAGCACCTGGGCCCAATGATCCCAGTCGCTTTAAAAGCTGCCACCTTAGTCCTCTCACACAGACTCTGTCCATGTGCTTTGTTTGGGAACTTGACAGCAAGTTCATGACGTAGCAGACGATTTCATTTTTGCTGAGGAAAGAGGCTTATCAAACCCTGACTTGCAGAAACAGTGACACTTTTAGAATTTAAATTTAGTGAGATGCCAATAAGGCTGGAAAAGACTGGAACAATCATTTCATCTCAAGAGTTCAGACTGGGGGAAGCAAATCCAAACTGAGAAGAAGTGAACTCAAAAGACATTAAAGTGACCTTTGCAGATGCAAAACATGAAGGGATTACTTGTAGAAACTTTCCTTGTAGGTATAAAATGTGTGTGTTTCTGCATTTTCATGCTTGATTCTGGCCTTTTACCTGCCATCCCAAGTAATTTATTCAATAAATACACTTTTAAGACAATGTAGACTAATGAGAGTTTATGTATTCATAACCTTGAAGACTGACCTAAAGTTTTCATTCATCAAACCTCAGTTTGAGATCCTCCAAACCTCACACAGGTTTTGGAGCAAAAGCCATTTAGTGTATTTACATACAGTGTTTACCTCCTATATAGTTTTCATTGAGCCTGCTTCACAGGAAACGATGCCAACCCCAACCCAACATTTCCTACAGCTGCTCATTCTAATGAGAAGCATAAAATGGGGCGGCTTTTATTGTGAAGTAGTCACAAGAAACTCAATATAAAAAGAATAAAAATGTGTCTGCAAACAAAGCTATTTTTGGAGTTTGTGCCCTTGGCTCAACTTTAAATATTGCACAGAGTAATGGAACTAAAAAGAGCTGCAGGAGAAAGGCTGCACACCTCCAGCTCCTCTGCAGCAATTTTGAAGCAGTGGGAAAAACACCAATTTCAAGTGACACCTAAATGATGACTGTGACTGACTGGGAAAAGCATTCAAATTAAGGCCTTTAAAAACCAAGCAGGGATCAGACTGAGTTGAGGAGGATTTACATCAAGTCACAATCACACAAGGCTCTGAGACCAAGATCAGAGAGAACTTGTCATGGTTGATGGTGTTTTACATGAGGCCCAGGAAGATCAGGGGTCAACTGCTCCTCTGATCTAAATTGACTCGTGATGGCTGAGGGCTGTTCTACGAAGTAAGTTTAACTTACTCCGCCTTAACTCAGGGTTATCAAGGCAAGTTGGGGTTGACACTCTGATTGTCTCAGCTGGTGTTGTTCAGTGATTAAGATGTTGGTTTGTTGAGTCCCCTGTTAACTTAACTAAATCAGAGTCTTAATCAGAGTCTGTGCGCAGTCGCATAAAAGGGGCGTGTTCGGCAGCACCGGCAGAGTTTCTGCATCATGGCTTGTGGCATGGCATGCTCCGTATTTCACATCAGAATGCACATTAATAATGTCAGGATATGAGGAGTTTAAAGAAACACTGGAGTGCCAGGATGGCGCTGGAAACTATCCAGATCTTGACCCATCACTTGCACTTTTACGTCTATTTGTCAGTGACTAACCACACTAACTAGGCTATGTATGGCAAATTGTCATGAGCTGATATTTCCAGTCATACAGCTATTGAATAAGAATGAACCTTGATGAGAACAAAGCTTTGATCAGTTGGCAATCACATTATTGTCTTTCAGGAGGAGCTCAATCAACCACTCTCCCCACCCAGGGCTACCTCCTCTCAGAGAACCGAAAGGGTAGCTTTCCCTTTGCTATTAAAATGCTTTTCATACTGACAATATTTAACACTAATGATGCTGAATCATGCACGCCATGTTCGTTCTCTCAATGTGTTTTGCTCTGCGACCTGGATCTGACAATGTGCAATTGCTCTACAAGCCTATGCTATTGCTTGATTGCCAAAAGACAATGCTACAAATGAAAAAAACTGAAATTGGAGAGACAACAGGAACATGACAAAAATGTCTCTACAATTTGATACAACTCATACCAACTTTTTTTCTTTTAATGTTTCAGAAAGGGATTGTAACTGGGAGTGGAGTTTGGACTCAATAGCAACACACACACAGGAGAGCTGAGAATGTCAGTACAGACTTTTATTTGCATATGAGTCATCTGAGTGAGTGGAAAAGATACTGGGGTGAAAACTATGACAGGTGAGGAGTGACAACCTATGACAGACAGAACTATGACAAGACACAGAGACTGGACTAAGACACAGAGACTGGACTAAGACACAGAGACTGGACTAAGACAAGAACAGGACGGAAATGTGGCTGACAAGACTCAGACAGACATGACAAGACAGAGGGAACTAAGGCGCAGAGACTGAATACAGACGGAGAGACTGGGAACAGACATGGCAGAGACTGTGACTGGGGCTGAACAAAAACTAAGGCTGAACAATAACCGGGAAGAACTGAAATGTGGCTGGCAGGATTGTGACAGGGATATCAATAAATAAATGCATGACTCAGAAAAATAATTGTCTTTTATTATTGGAAGAATTGATGTGTCATGGCCTCTCTGACAGCTCTTCCTGTTGGGTGATTCAAGATCACTGGGTCCACTATGTCTGGTGGCATCATCTGCTGGCATGGTGCTCTTTCTCTTCGAATGGTGGCAATGTTATGGAGCACCACATATGCTGCCACCACTTGACATGCCCGCTCTGGACGCACCCGCAAGCCTTGCAGACAAGCAAAGCATGATTTGATGACCCCAAAAGTCATCTCTATCCTGACCCTTGTGTTGCTATGGGCCGTGTTGTATTTTGTTTGTGGGTCAGGATGGGGGGTCATCAGGTATCGCAGACAGGGGTACCCTGTCCCCAAGCAGCAAGCTATCAAAATGCCCTTTGAATGATAGAAAGTAATTGTCACAATCCAGCATGATGTGTGAAATACGGAGTGGTGGTTGTCTTCTCTTGTTCAAATCGCTGCTCAAGTGTGGATTCTTAACCTAGCATCCACACTGGTGATCACATGTCATCTGACAAAGGATTTGAGACCATTTTAACATACTACCATTGTAACAAAATCACGACCTAATGTGTCTTTATTTGACGCACATTGATGAATTGAGATTTTCTTTTCACATAATCCCCCTTATGTTCTCCCAGGGGCGCTCTAATAGGGACCTGCCCTTTGATGGTCTCTGAACACGCTCGCACTGCGGAGTGAGCCTCTTATAATCCATGCACCGATGTCGATTTGGTCCTCCAAATGTGCCGGCATTTTTCTCAACAAGACTGTGGCCGAAGGGGCGGAGCTTATATAGGGTAACCCCGAGTTAACCACGAACATAAACTGCTCGGAGCAGTTTAGAGATGCAGCGTAAATTGCCATGACAACACACTTCGAGTAAAACCTATCACCTTTTGTAGTACAGGTTAATCAGGGAGTTACCCCCAATGTCATGAAGTTGCTCCTGAACTTACCCCAATAAGCTGGTTACCTCGCTTTGTAGTACAGCCCTCTGGTCTGGTTTGGTCCCTGTTTGCTTGTCTCTTGCAGATTCATGTGACTGGTAGGCAGGGACATTCATTTGGGTTGACTGGGAGCAGCTTGGCCCAATGATCCCAGTCACACCGAGCCGTTTCACACCTGACACTCTGAACCAGGATTCATGTTTCACATTGTTTATATTTAATCCAGTTTATTTTGGTTTCACATTGCAAGTATGCAAGCACACTAAAGAATTGTACATGACCATACCATCAGAAGAAACAAATGAATGAATAATGTAAATGTGTCTTCATCTCTATCCCACTTCTTTGTGTGCATCTATAGAGCCCAACTGTCCGTCTCTCCTCTCTCCTCTCTGGAGCAGTTTTATCACGTCATGCTGAATTTAGCAGACGTCTCTCCCAGGCCTGACATCAAACAAACGTGATCCTTTCAGTGCTCCACACTTCTGGAGAAGCTGTTAACTGGTTCAAAGGCCTCCTGCTGCGAAGGCTAAGTACAGTACTTAGCAGGAGGCCAAAGCAGAGGCGGCAACATGGAAGAAAAAATCGGGCCACAGTGCCATTGATTTATAATGTACCTTTATTCTGTTCTTTCTGAGCGATACGTGTAAGACTGTTTATTTTTCCTCCAAGTCTTATTTTTTTAAAAGGACTTAACACATGTCCAGTTTTATTATTATATGATTTGAAGCTGTGTGTGAGGAAATCAGTGAAAAAACATCATGTGACACCTGAAACACACCTGAAACACACAGCTCCCACAGCATAAATACAACCCCAATTCCAAAAAAAGTTGGGACGCTGTGTAAAATGTTGATTGGTTGGTGATGTAACACAGTGGTAAACATGTCCCCGCCTTAACTTTTTTTGAATCATGTTGCTGGCATCAAATCTAAAATGAGCATATGTTTTTAATAAAGCATTAAATATTTCAGTTTCAACATTTGGTGTGTTGTCTTTGCACTATTTTCAATTAAATATAGGGTTTAAATGATTTGATCAAAATCTGTTTAACAACATTTTACACAGTGTCCCAACTTTTTTTGGAATTGGAGATGTAGAATAATATAAAGAATATGAAGTCAATTCATAATGCTGTCAGAAGAATAGGATGTTTCATTCTGTTTTTCGCTCAACAGAAACTTTTTTGATATTATCTTTATGTATGTATACACACTGCCTGTGAGAACACTTGTGTGTACGTATATCTGACAAATAAAACCTCTTGAGTCTTATGAAGGCAGAACTGTTAGTTGTAGAGAGCCTGATATTTTTATAACCGCAACAAGACTCGCTTCTGGTCCACTGTGAGCAATACAAGACGACGCAGCTGTCAACTAACAAGTGAAGTCAAGGTCGATGGTTGAAAATGGGCTGTGGTGGATTCAGGTCCACCGCCCACACCGCTGCATGCATCACCTCCACCTGTATTTCCAGCAGTTCTGCGGGGATGGGTTCCTCGGATGAGGCACGACCGAAGACATTTTTGACACCTCCACGTTGCTCTCAATGATTTGTGCTCCGACACTTCTTTCTCTTTTTAAACTAAGCTTGTGCTTGTCACGTCCCCCTCAGGTGGCTGTAAGTCGGCACAGCTGCAGTTCCCTCTGGGTAAACCTGCTGCACTTTTGGATTGAGAAAGGAGGAGTCCACCCCGCCCTGATCTGTCAGAACAGATCTGAAACTGGAAAATATTGAGAGATGAACAAACACATTGTTGGTCTTTTCATGGGATTTGTTGACAATAAGGAAAATATTTAAGGTGGAAACTCATCTTTCATTTCTCTGTTTGAAGTGATCTGTTGTCAGTCTCTCACATTTCCACTTCCATTAAAAAAAAATCGCCTTAAAACTTACTTTTAAAAATCCCCAGAAAGGGGAAGTTAAATAAAGATGCTTTTTCTGCATCGCTCTTTTTTAAACTCATAATTGCCGCACATATTCTCGCGGCTGCCAATCATACCTACATTTCTGTGTAATTATGCTGCATTACAAAACTGTAACAAGCTTCTATAAACGTCTCTGATGCGTTTTTCTCTTAAGTGCATGTGCGTCTGTCAGAGTCGCTCTGTCTCACAGCATCCTGACGAGTCCATATGTGGGCTGTGCATTTCCATATTAAATGGCTGATTATGATTTTGACTGCACGGCCTGTTGAGGTGTGATTTTTCTCAGTAATGGATTTAATGTCTTCGCAAAGTGAATGCAGCTGTGAGATTGAGTTCCCACGAGCAAATGATGAAAAACCGCATACGGGAAGAATATTTTCTTATGCCATGATTTGGACCCAATCCAAATGAGTCTTTTGCATATTCAAATTTAAGTAAGTCTAGATGTCATGTAATTTACTGTGTAGAGGGAGAAGACAAACCTTAATGGCATGAGACGTTTCAGCTGCATTTATCAGGCGTCTGTCTCACTCGCATCTGATGAAACAGATCCTGTTTTAATCAATCCAGTGTCTACACAGGCTGCGTAATGGCTCCCTTGTGCTTCATATGCGTAAATGCGTGTCAAATATTTTTTACGCTCTAGTCTTTTTTTTTCACTGTTTTGTGTGTAACTACAGAGACTGTGTGTTGGACTCTGGGTGCTGCCAAAACATGGGTGACACTCAGGCATCGTTTGTAGACATGGTGTAATATCACTGGTCAAAAATAACATACTACTATTACTTAAAGTATTTTTTCACCTGCAAGGTAATGAAAAAAAACTGCTACAAATTACCACCAAATTACCTCATCCACAGATTCAACAAACAACTGATCATCCAAATTGAACCAAAACCAAATAAAAACACATTTTGTTTTCAAGTCAACATTTTTCTAAAATTTTTCATTTATTCTCAAATTCTTGTCTCAAATGCCCAATTTGCAGTTGTTCAACGCTGGATCTGCATCCAAAAGTCCCGTCCTCATGGTCGGCGTTAAAATAGTCTGTCGTTTCATTAACAGTGTTTACAGTCATTTGTCTGTAGTCTCACAGTGAGCTGTTCATGTCGGGGAGGAAACGGTGGCGTACGTAGATCCTGGACTGGGGCTGAAAATTCTTTCTTTTTTTGCTTATTCATGTTTAAACTAAATTTCCATTGACACAAAGTGTTGAACAAACCAAAATAGGTCTGATATTTTAGATTCTTCAAAATAGCCACCGTTTGCATTGACGACAGCTTTGAGGTGACTGACTTGACTGACTGAATGTCTGGCTGACTGATGGTGAACTTTTTAACAAACTCCTCATGACTTCCATCAACTCTCTATTGGTGGTTTCATTGTTCCTTCACTCAGCTGTGTGTCTTGTTTTGCTTGATGCTGTCGGGCTTAATAATAGAGAATTTGCAAATGAAGGGCTGATGCTCATTAATGCTTGAAATCTTTATGTGAGATGGCATGTTTACAACATATTTAGACTAATCGGCTGCATGAGTCTGACATAATCGTCATTTGCATAACGAGTGTGGGTGTCTATGTTTTTGACAGCGTCTGAACGCCTCCCGCAGGCCAGGGACACAAATAAGACTCATCACTGTCGTCGCATCACTCCCCTCAAATGTTTGTTTACTGACTTTTATTGCATTTTTGGTTTTAACAAAAATTGAATATAATCATTTTTGTAAACGAGGATATGATGTGATCGAAACAGAAGAATAAGTCATATATAGATTAGACAAAAATTGTCTTTACTAAAGGTATACTTCAGTTTTTTATGAAGCTTTCAGCCACATCACCTGGTCTTTGATCGTCATCTGCTTGGCTAAGGAAGACTGACTGCAAACATTCCATGCTCAGCAAATGTGGGGTTCACAAGCCAATGTCAGATGTGGCTTAAAAGCTCCTGAAAAAATGTGTAAGGGGACCTTGAGTTATTGACAGACTAGTATTTCCAATACTAGTCCAAGTCGTTTGATGCATTTCCCCAGAAATTATGTGCAGAATGTCACATTGGAATATAACTTGCACAACATGAAAGATGATTTTTAATATATAATGTTGTAATAGTTGAATATTCTTCCTTTTTTTGATGCATCTCTCACAAAGAAAACAACTGTGCTGCAACTGAAATCCCACAATGCAAAGCAGCCTTCACTTTTCAAAGCTGTCAGAGTGAACACAACAGAGATTCCTCATCAATGCAGACCTCGAAAAGTCGACCATCTCGGCAACATGGATCCAATTTAGAAGAAAAAAAAAAAACATTGTTCCTTGTTCCGAACTCTAAAATCTCATAACGCTTATGTGTTTTTGATATTTTTACTGAAATCAATATATGTGCACTAATGTGGCAAATGCACTCAAATACAATACCATAATAGTAATCAGATTACTTTTTAGGGTAGCTGTTCTCTGCTGTTATTTATTACCTCTAACAAAACTCTTCACACTTACAAAACAAGAAGTTCTGTGATGCATTTTTTTTATTGACTTTTTGTTTGGAATCATTTATTTAATTTTTTGTCAAACACAATATTTTCCAAATTATCATCATCCAATAAATAAATAAATGATATCAGTGATGACTTGATTCCTTCTTGTTAGTCAAATACCCGTAAAGAAAACACAAATCATGTACTGTAAATTCAAATATACATTAAGTTCAAGGTTCTGAACAATGATCATACACAATGCATACTTCTGAAGCAGAATAATACGACAATGGAAATATCAGAAGAAATGCACGCTGGGTAACAGCGATTGAAGCGATCTTGAAGCTCATTGACACACGTGACCTGGCAGTTTCAAGGGTTCGTGTATCGTTGCCTTGTGCTTTCCAACATCAATGTCAGGTCATAACAACCAAGGAAACAATCCCAGAGAAGATATGATCAATAATGTTTTATGGGCAGTTTCAAGAGCAGTCATTCTAAATTGAACTGCGGTGTGAACCTGGTCTAACTGTGATGCAGCCACGCTCTTAAACAGCGTACCGCATATTGTATTAGGGAAATGAAATGGAGCCGAAAGCCTCTCGAAATGCTGCAGAATACTTCCCTCATCTTTTGGTAATTATTCCAGCTTTTTATCAGCGGCTGAGAGGTGCAGCGCTGTGCACGAGGCGACAACAGCCCGCCACTGAAAATGAGCCACAAATATGGAAGAGAGAGAGAAATGAGACAAGTTTTTCATTTCCCCTGTCAGTGAGTTTCATTGTTCAATGCAGAAAATGGGTTTAGGTAGGACTGTAATCATTTACGTCTCCTTCATGAGTCTGGGGGTGTGTCTGAACATACTGATTCAATAGCATAGAAAGCAATGATCCCTTTCAGGTTTTATCACTTTCTTGCTGTCTGCTGGAATTATTTAGGTATTTTCACACTTTAACGGGAGAGAACGAGGCTCGAAAGTGATTGATTGGTTTTGTGAGGAGTTCGCTCACACACAGATTGCAAATTGCGGTGATCATTCACAAAAAGATTGTTGCTTCCAGCTTGCGGATTAATTTTCAAGCCCTGAACAGCTGATGGTCACACACGGGTCGCAAGGGTTTGTTCTCATTATTGAAAAGCATCAGACTGAGCAAAATGAAATTATCTCATCTTCCAAATGTTCATGCTCATGTTCAGCTTGTTGCTTGTTGCAAATTTGGTGAAATGGAAACAGGAGACAGAGGAAACAGGCAAAGATGTTGAAGAAACAGGTGAAACTGCCTGGAGAGTGGCCACGACTCCTCTGAGAACATCTCAGATAAAGACGCTCTGATCACTCTGTGCACAGTTAACATGTGATATATTACCACTACATATTCGAATGGGAAGACGCAGAGGTGCGATTGAAGATGAGAGGATCTGTGAATATGTGAGCTAAATGAGGTGGAGAATAAAATTCATTTCATTCTAAACCATCCATTCTAACATGGTGTAACACAGTTGTTTAAAGAAGTTCATGTTCCTGGTTTAGATCTGATATTGGGAATGGAGATTGAATTTAATATGTTGAATACGCTATTGATGATGCAGTTTCTCTCTTGTTTAGATTTGTGCATTGTGTCTTTTGCTAAGGTGGCTGTGTTTGTGTGTCTGTATATTTGTATTTCCATTGTGGGATATTTTTGCAATAAATGTGGAACATTTATGTTCATGTTTGTGTTTGAGTGATTATGTTTGGATGGTGTTCATGTTCATGTTTATGTTTGGATGCTCATGTTTGTGTTTGAGTGATTATGTTTGAATGGTGTTCATGTTCATGTTTATATGTTTGAATGATTATGTTTGGATGATGTTTGTGTTTGGATGATATTGATGTATTGTGCTGTTAGGTGATGGTAGCGTGCCAGAATGTTTGGTTTGTTGTTAATGAGTCGTGAACCCAACAAAAATTAGCACCAACTCTGTAGCTTTGAGCATCTTTCATTAATCAAAATCTTTCCACATGTTGCTTTACCTCCCATCTTTACTCCAGCTCTGCTACATTATCCATTCTTATCATCTCTTCTCCTCTCACCTTCCATCTATTATCCTTTCATCTCCGCTCACGTCTCTCCGTCACCCCTCAGATTCTTCCCCCGTCGCTTTCTCTTTAACCTCTGATCTCATCTCCTCTTTCCTCTCGCCGACCGTTTCCACTCCTCGTCCCTCCTCCTCCTCTCTACTCTGTCATGTCTCATTTTTTCTGTTTCTTCTCTCACGTAATCGCACATCATCCATGACAGCCTCCTTTTGATGATCTTGTTTCTCGTCTCTCTTTGTGCCCTCTCCTCATTTCTAATCCCACTTTGCTGGTCACATCGCTCTCCTCTCCTTCACTTTACCCTCAAATTTTTTTAGAATTTCTTCTCTTTTCCAAAGTTCATTAGATACCATCTCCTGGCTTTTCTCCACTCTGCAATCCCCTGGGTGCTTCCCCATCTCCCCAGAGCTCTTTCCTCAGACTATTAGCTCAAGAAAATCATCTTCAATAGGCTGGAAAAAAACAGCTGGAGAGGAAGGTGAAAGAGAAAACAGTCAAGTGTCTTCAGTATTAAATGGGTTACATGTTGGAGATGATTTTTATGCATCATTACAGCATTCATTTTGAAGGAACATCCACTGAACATTTCATTCACCGATTTAATGAAACCAACAGCAAAGTTCATGAACGTTTTTACAATTGTGGCTTTTAACTTCACTTCAGCTCTAAACTAAGTTGACAACTAAGTCAATTTGCTTCAATTAATACATGAAAAACTAAACATGGAAATCGGCATAAAACATTCAAAAGATATAAATAGTGAATTGAACAGTAAGGACATAAGTTCAAGATGAATACTAAACAATACTAAAGGTTCAGTCAACGATAGATGTTTTGTACCTGCATTTAAAGGTTGTTAAAGTTATATATTTTATGGTGGCTTGCTTCAGCTCTGTGGAGCATAGTGATGATTCTCCATGTTTGACTCTGAGAACAGTTAGCAGATCTTTACCAGATGACCTGAGAGACAAAGAGGGTTCATATCAGTAATAGACTTTTGTGTTTTGGTCAAAGGGCTCTGTGGGATTTATGGATTCACAGACAAGCAGCAGTGATATAAAATGTGCTCTGTGAGACACAGGAAGCCGGGGCAGAGGGTTTCTCAGTTATCTTTGTTTGTGTTAGATTAAAACTCATCCAGAATCGTGCTGCTTAGATGAATGCTTCTCTACAAAAGATTATATTATAGAAAAATCGTTTAACTCAATGTCAAGCAAATTGCATTTAAAATTTGAACCAACGCTACTATTCTTCAAGCTTAATTCACTAATTGACCAACATGAACGTGTCCTACATTTCCCACTGCATGTTTAATGACTGAAAGTTTCCTAAAACCACCATGAAACCCTGTTGATAAAAGTCACAAATAATCTATTGCACTGAGGACGTGACTTCTTGTCCATGCACTTGGACAGAAGCAGTCTGGCTTCCACACTGCAGATGAAACACGAGCTGCGATCTGAACCAAAAAATAAATTGTTACTTTGTGTATTTCGGGCACAGAGCCAAAGAGTGAATGAGTCTACGTATGTGTGTCCGTGAAAAGCCTGAATCCTCAGAGTAATTACCGTGAGGCCCAATAAACCTGTCAGTCGTTCTCCTCCTCTGCTCCGAAGACGTGACGTCCAGGCCAAGGCTCAATTCACTCTCCATTCAATCAACTTTTTTTAAAATTCAATTTGCATATGTTTTTGAAGCTACATGAGCTGTCATATCTAATTTATTCAAAATGCACAGTTAGTTGTTTTGGTTTTTTGATTAGATGCATGGCTGTAATTTAATTCTACGCACGAGGTATCTAGTTGGAATATTGCAGCAGTGATAACCGTGTGTTTTCAGTATGTGACAGGCCGAGGCAAACTGTATGTGGCGAGTGTGCTTTAACCTGTTGAGGTGGTAAATCCTGCCACTAAATGCTTTGACATGCTCTATGACACCTTATGAAATAATTTGGGTTTTGTCCGAGGGAGTATCATTGATGGGCCACTTTATGTCTTGCTACTGTCAAAGTATTCATTGATTTTGAACTAATTTCGACTCTCTTTTTGTTTTTCGTATTTTCATTTGGGACTAAATGTCTTTCCTTCTGGCACTTCAGTTCCCACAATGCTTAGGGTGATGCAAACAGGTAGCAAGAACACAATGATGCCTGGGAGTCAGTAATACAATACTTATACAATCTGTGACTGTAAGTGTCCCCATTGTTGGACTAATAAAGGAATATCTTTTCTTAACAATAATACGAGTTCCTGTTTGTACTCTAATCATTGATATACAAACAAGTGGAATACAATTAATAGTGAAGGGAAACTCATTTATAATCATTGTGAGGAAACATGTGTCCTGTTATATCTAAACTGAATTACAAACATCAGACATGTTTCCTGTAATCACAGGGCAGAGTAAGATGTGATTCCAGCAGTGCGTGTAATGACGTCTGTGCATTCAGGTTCAACAGAGTGATAAACTACTGACAAAGTGACGAAAGACGTTTGGTACAATGCAGTTTCCCGAGAACTGCAAACTGATCATCTCTGAGACTGATGTGAAAATCAACACACAACAGAAAAGGCAAAAAAAGAAGAGATCACAAACATGTAAGAAGCAATGAAATGACAGGATTCAATACAACTATTGTTTTCAATTGGCTCATATTTGATTTAGCCATTTTCCTTCAAATTAGAGAAAACACTTGTGACTGAGACTTTAAATATGCAAGTTCCACCTACTGAGGTTTTGCTGGGTGTCAAAGGGCCTCAGATTCAAGCTAATATTCCTAATAAAGTTGTTTTAAAGTATGGTTATGTCTTCAATATATAAAGCCTTTAAGATTGATCTCACTCAGTTTTGGAGGTTCTCCTGTGTGTGCGTGTTGTGGCAGACGCTGGTTTGCCTGCTGGTGACGTGCACTCGGGCCACAAGTGCTCATTTTATGAGCCTTAATTACAGCAGTATACACATAATGTGTCTGGGAGTGACTCATATTTCAGTTTGGTGTCTGTCTTTCTTTTTTCACTCGGCCTCCTCTTTTCATCTCTTCACAGCACCTGATGCTGAATAACACATGGCCCTCACCTTCCACTGATTTCTATTAGCTCCCGTAAGTGCACTTTCTAGTTGTTGGAGTCTCTGTATCTTTACCTAATGAACAAATGCAATTATTATATCCTTCTTGCTGGAACTCATGAGCTCAAACATGGATGAAGTGGAATCTATAATGTATATAATTACGCAGGTGCTGATCTTGTATTCCGGAAACAAAACTGCTGCAGACTTTAGTGCAGGATTTAAAAAAAAAACTGCACTGACTGTTTTATGAAAAAAAAGACATTCATGTGGAGCCGGCACGTGGCAGGAAGGCTGTAAGGTCATCTGGGTTAATGTCTTATTCATAGGGGCTCTAAAAAAACGAGCTCTTCAAGTCCCCTTGGGAAAAACCAGATTTTCTTCACAAACAACCTCGATCAGACTCTAAGGTTTGGGATTTTCTCCGTGATGTACAGTGAATACAGTCCATGCTGTCTTTGAATAGATGTATGAGATGGCATGTGGAGGCTGCTGGACAACAACAAAAGTCTCACTTAAAAAACTGCTTGTGTCTGCATGTGTCCTTTTTGTTTAGAGAGAAAGTGGACAACAGATTTGATAATTAGAAATGTAAGCATGAATATGTTGAAATTGAAGACTGAATTGAAACTCATTGTGTGTGGTCCATGTGCACAAATTTTGCTGTCAAAACTAGATATAACACAAGTTTTTCAAAGATGTGTCTCAACAAGAATTGCCTTGAAAGATTTTCCAAAATAGAGAGATTCTAGTGCCTGCAACTCCACTCCCCTCCACTCACCTGTCCTCCTCTCCCCTCACCTGCCCCCCCTCTCCCCAATTAGCCCCGTTTATAAAGCGCAGTGCACCAACCAACATCCGCTGTACCACGCTGCCTTTGCAGGTGGAGGTGATTAGTCGCAAATGCCGGACCACCCACACACACATACACACTGACACTTCACCCTGTGACACTGGCATCAAGTATGAATATATTGGTGTTCAGGAGTTCTGCCCACTTCCCTCTTGTTTACATGTGCATCACTCCTGAATACCACCAAAAAGCAGCTAGATGCAAGTAGCCTCCTGTGCTGACCTCTGGGAATTTTATCAGCCTTAACAGAAGAATAGAGGTGTCTATGTCTGTCTCCAGAGTTCAGTGTTGGAGCAGCTAACCTGTTCAAAAAGTTGGTGACCAGGAGGAAAGGAACACAGCTTTCCTACTGTCCCATTGCACCATGTCAGTCTGCCAGTAGTCCTGTTCCTGAAGGTAACCTTATTTGGGAACACATCCATCATCTCCACCTTCTCGAGGAGGCCTGGGTATAACATCCATCACCGACTTTGTTCTACTGTCCAACAGCACTATTTCTTCCTCTCCTTCATCGCAGCTCGGCCTGATTCTCACTGGCAGGATTATTTTTTTAAATGACAGCTGCTGTCCTCTCGCTCTCTCTCCGTTACTCTCAAGTGTGGTAGCACTGTCACACTTCATGACTTTGACCACCGGGGTACATGACAATCACAATTTTGCGGATGGTATGGCCTTTTGTATGAAGGTCAGCAAAGTTCCTCCTCACTTTCTGCTCCCAGAGGAAACTTCACATCATCTCTTTTCAAGATTTGAGAAGTTAAGCTGTGGTAGGAGCTGCCCGACGCCTCCGGCTGCAAAGAAGAAGTCATTTATCCCACAGGCAACGGGCTTGCTAAATTCCTAGAGGCTCTAGTTTAATCTATTTTGTGAGTGTGTTTTTCTTTTTTTGTTTAATTGTATTGTAATTTATCCCCTGGAGTGTTCATACTTTCAGTGTTGTCATTACGCTTTGTGTGTGTAAGTACATTTTAATGAACTGCCAGATGGACCAAAGACAACAAGTCGTATTCTATTCTATTCACTGTAGCTCCCTGAAGAGGGTTTGTTAGAAACTTATCAGCCCAACAGGAGCTTTGGACCAGGAAGCCGTTCCTTCAGCAAGCATCACAAGAAGACGACACAGTGAAGAAATCCATCTTTGAGCTTGGCCACAGTGCGTCCTTGCCCCTCCTCGGACCCCTGGAGCAATTGCCTTAACGGGTTTGAGGAAGTCCCATTTTTATGATTTATTTAATTAATGACACACATGATGATCTCGCTACCTGACAAATTCTCATTCTCTTATATACCTCTGCATCGTTAGCTGTGGATGAGTTGATGAACAGATAACATGATGGCAGCGTTGTTGAAAATCTGTCTTTTCTTTCAGCCTTTTTCTCTTCACACTCTTAAGAAATGAAGATAGTAACAGGGAAGAGTAAAAGATGACTTTCAAAATGGTTTATTGGAGCTCTTTCCTTTACAGTGTGCAGGTGGCTCAAGTCTATAATTCAGGGAGCAGAGCAACACATTACATTAAGTAGAAATTTCTCTTCTGTCTCACCCACACTTCTTGACAAGGAGCAAGTCTGTCACATGTTCTCAGTCTCCATCTCCGGGCAACTCAATGACACATCAGTGTCGACACAAATAAATACTTGAAACCCTCAAACCAACGCCCCACAATTACAAGCTTGACAGGTTTTTAGCATCAAGACAAGTCTGTCTGTCTGTCTAACCTGCAACCTCCAAACAATTAAAAAGACCTTATGTGTAGTTTTGCAAACATTTAGGTTACAAGAATATTCACACAAACTATTTTCTTTCTCAAACTGTCATCAATTAAAACATAGACCAACTGTATTGATGGCTATTATGGTTAGAAATAAACATTAACAGAAACTTTCTTTATTTGCTATCTGGTGTTTTTATACTTCGAAAATGCCTTTTAATAAAAATATCTGTATGGTAGATTTTTGCTGTTAATACCCTTGTGTTAATATTCAGATAAAATATTGTGACTCACTGGGAATGTGACTTTAACACTGGGAATGTGACTTGCGGTGTCATTACAGTCTCAAACTTGCATAAAAAACTTGCTCAAAATGGTCCAACGTGGGTGCAGACTGGACAAGCTCACTTTGTGCCAGTAGACAAAAATTGGACCAGCATCCATAAATTTATGAACCCATCCTGGGACAGACAGGGACAAAGAGTTGTTAACAGCTGAAATATTGACGCCATCCAATAAGAAGAAAAGTTAAATGTTTTATTTTGAAAATTATGAAGCTTTTAATAGCCAGTGAGGCTAAAGAGAGAATCATACCAGATGATTTTTACTGACACACACACCTTCAGCGAAATCGCCTGTTGTGTCTTTTGTTAGAAAAGAAATGAACAAACTGTCAGGGGTTATGAGCTAATACTAATTAACTACACAACACTGACTGAGATGTTCACACCCAAGAGGTCATTTTTAACCACAGTAGCAGCACAGCGTGATTGTAGGGATGGAAATGTCGGTCTGTCGGCTGGTCCACACAGAAATATCATTCATGATCCAAATAAAAGAGAGTCTACAAACATGCTAGCTTTTCTTCTTTTCTGCTTTGTTCCATCAGATGGAAAGTTTTCATCATGCCCCCGAAGTACAGCCTGATATATTTTATATCTTTGGATGTTGAAAAGAAGTGAGTTTCTGTTTGAACAGCGCTCGCAGCAGCACGAGTGCATGTTAGTTTGATGAGGTCAGTCTGAGGTCAGGACTTTAAATCAAACTAAACAGTTGTCGTTTCCTAATACCTAAAGTGTGTGTGGCCATTTATTCCTTTCATCACATAGCAACTGTGGAAATCTGAAGAACTCAGACTGTATTCTCTGATGTCTGAAGGACTTTGCTGGTCCCACTTTCCCCCACAATTTAAAATACAAACAGGATCCTACTTCAAAACCTTTTTTTCTATGCAGTTTTTAGATTATTTTTTGTGACTCCTAGTTGGGATTTATCCATTTTCTTTAATTCAGTTCATCACAGAATGAGAGAAGCACTTTGAACATGTGACCCCACACAACATTAAACTGGCTTCTCTATTTGTGTTTCTCATCGAGTTCTGAGAGAATGAGAGATCAGAAAAGTAGATTTCAAAATGGGGTTGCAGCAACTTTGTTGTGGAAACAGACACACACACACACACACACACACACACACACACACACACACACTTTTTGGGTTTTCTATTCTGACAAGGAAGTTTGGACCCGACAAGAGTCAGAGCATCGGCAGCTGAACTTACACAAATAAACTTCCTGTTGTGGCCTGCATCTCTGCAGAGCTCCTGTCAGTCATGCCTGTTGTCAAAGTGTCAGACTTTTCAAAAGTGAACTAATAATGAGGATCCAAACAACAACACAGTCAGAGAAAAGTTTCAGAAATCCACAAAATAGTTTCAGTTAAATGTAAATTCACGAATGAAAAAGTAGTTGCATGCAAAACCTAGAACAACAAATTCACAGTGTGTTTTAATGGTGTTAAAATGTGTAAATCCTGCCTGGTGGAACACTCATGAGCTGAAAGTCTGGCAACAGCTGTAGTCATAATCTTTATATATTTGGAGACTTAACAGAGAAAACAAAGAATTATCAAACATGAGTGTCATAATAACTTGTTATAAATTTGACAGTTATTTGTACTGAATGTTCGACAGAATTGCTTTGCTGACTGCAGAGTGGAAGAGTTTGAGTTGCAGGATTCCTCTGCGTCAAATGTGAGCTGTCATTGGATGATCAGGAATGGAGGATTTGCATTACAGTAACGGGTGATGCTTTCGCGAGTAAATGTCAGACAGAAACGATCACGATGAAGAGCTCTGACAAAAAGAAAATTGCACTCTCTGAATCAGTCTGATTCCAGGTAAAGTGAGGAGGAAATGGTGCTGAGACAAGCAGAGCGAGACAGTGAAGAGACAAGAAGAGGAGGAGACAGAGTCAGAAACATGCTGTCCAATCAGATCAAACACAAAGACATCTGTCCAGCTGACCAATCAAACTCAGAACTATGCACAAGGAAGATGAAATTAGTCTGAAGATAAAAAAAAAAATACTTCATGAACAAAAGCATAGTTACAGATGTGCTTTGGTGGGGAAGCACTGAATTTTAATGTGGTTGTATCACCTGAACATTTCATTGAGAAAGTTTAAACCTTTTTGCCTGGCACTAATGTAAGGAGTAAGCAGACAGTAGTTATTTGACTTCAACCCACAAAACCTCTGATGTGGTCCTCTACCTCTCAGTTCTGCAGCTTTCAGCCTCTTTAGGACCTTTTCACACCAAACCAAGGTCCAAACAAAGATGCTCATTTAGTTATATTGAATGCTTTTGATCCAGTTAGTTTTGCTTTTGCATTGCGATTACATGAGGGCACTAAAGATCTTATACATGACATGTCTGCATCCTGTCATCGCCACCTACGTAAGCTGCATCATTCTAATTTGTACAGCGTCTGATGAGTCTGACGTCAGCATGTTGTCCATTCAAACTGCAATTGGAAGTTTCACTGAATCACCAGATCGTTTCTTTGCCGCAAAAATCATATAGTGAACAAATACAAAAAAAATCCAATCGAAGTTTGTGCCACCTGCCCAGAACCAAACTGTAGACCATGTTTGCAACTAGCTGCTGAAGAAAGACGAACATCCAGCAGCTAAAGAGACAAATATTTTTGTTCTAGGAGACCAAATCAGAGCTAAAAGGAGAGTGAATATTGGACTTTTTATCAAACTGACATAAACATGAATCCAGTGAGATGGTTTTCAGACCTGTGAATCTTCAAAACTTTGTCAGAGTAACTTTGTTCCATAGAGTATTGCAAATCTTCTCTCAGTCCGCCTTAAAAATAATCAACCTAACAACGCAATTGTGCCTTTTTTAAAATCTGATTTTGCAGCCTCAGTATTGAGTTCTGTTCTGTTCTGCTTTAATTCTCTTCACTGAGTTCAGCACCTGAGTTCGAGACATTATATCTTTGCTCTGAAGGTTTTATTCATCACAAAGGAATGAGGCTCTTCACTCTCAGACTACATGGTGTCACAAACACAGCCGAAGCTCTTCCACACCTCATCTGCTGAACCTCTCTGCTCCCTCGTGCTGTAAATTCAAAGCGTCTCCCCTCAAATGACTTTGCGCCGCATAAAGAACCAATGTTTCTTTGAATGGCCCGGCGAGTGCAGTTTCATTCCCCCGGTGTTTAAAATACTTCTGCGAATTTCGAAATAATGGCTATTTTCTGAGCAAAGCGAGAATAGCTGCCAGGTCTCCAGAGCAGGACTGGTCAGAGGTAATTGGGATTACATGTTGTTTTTCTCTGAACTTCCTCCCTGCTTATTTGTCATCAACAGAAATTCTATACAACTGAGAGCAATTATTTGTTCGCCATGTGTAATCAACTGCGCCTTTACTGTGTTTAGGGAGCCCACAGCTCACTGACAATCACAGCAGCCGTAGATGACTATATTATTATGATTATTCAATCTCAGCCCAGGAGCATTTCCTTCTTTGTGTCACATCACAGTTTTCAATATAAAAGAAACACCTTGTACTTTTACTCCTTCTGGAGAACTGGAGAAAATAAGAACGCTCTGATTCACAAGTTCTCATCCATTTGTTCTCATCCACATCAAAATCTTTGAAGCAGGATTCTTCTTGACTGGATGTGGCTTCCAGGCAATCACACCATGATAATCAGACTGATCTTCTGGTTGGTTTCATCTTCTCAGTCAGCTTGATATCGTGTCATTCAGGGATATTGCTGAACAGATGACTTCACATTGTCATAAGTTTGTTATAAGTACAGTGATTGCTCTGAATGACTCCATTGTTTTCCAGCTGGAGACATTACATTACACAAACTGTCAGCTCCCCCTAAAACTGGGCATCATAAAAATCATCTGCTCATAAAAAGTTATATTTTCCTACTTTTTTTTAACTGGAAATATAAGTATACACAGGGAGGAAAAATACAGACAGACATGCAGAACCACACTGCAGACTGGAGACTCTGTTTACGGCCGTCTCATTTGGACGGCTTCAGCGCTGGTCGAATGTGCATCCTGTATGAAATGGCTGCATTATTATAAACTACTGTGTGATGAGCCGGTCACAGGCCACATCTCTCGCCCACGTACACGAGCACTCTCTCTCTCGCTTCCTTTCCTTGCAGATTGCATGCTTGAATTCACTGCTCTTGTGTGGCTGCTTTTACCTACAGTATGTTGGTACTTAAGTTTGCTGTCTGTCGTTGTGTAGAATGGTGCCAATAACTATCAGACATAAATCAATTGAATGCAAAAAGCATGAATGTCATGCAGCGATTAATATGTCGTTTTAATAGTGATAATAATAAAGTTAATTCAAAAAATATAGAATGATCAATGGTTTTTAAGCTCAAGAGCCATTATAGAGAGATTATAATTGATGTCCTGCAGATGATTTGGGGGTTTTGCTGAATTAATAGAGGGAAGGTGATGGATTGTAACCAGCTGACTGACTGACTAGTTCATTGCTGATTAGTGGTGACCAGCATGAGGCCTGAGGTGCTCCTTTGTCCCCTTGAGAGACAATAACGGGCACCAAGGCGAGGCAGTTGCTGCAGATGGATCTAATGGAAGAGCAGAAACCATTTCTGTCCGGGCGTGGGCGGATGATGGGAAGACTGGAACTGCTGTGTGTTTGTGTGTATTTGTCTGTTACCTCTGCTTTCACATGTTTTGCTCTGTCAGCTGTGTGTGAACAGCTGCGTCTCGGACAAAAGAGGACGAGCAAAGAGTGATTATGACGGCAGAGATATGGCTAATCACATTTTTCATTTTCAAGTCCGTTTCCTGGCATCTCAATCTGATTCGCTAATGAAGCTGCCCTTTGTGCAAATAAAGCTCGACCAACAGCAGGCTGAGAGTGCCACCATGTGATGACCAGGCACCAATTTGGTTTTAGCCAATTAAGATCCATATTAATGAGGCAGATTGTGATCGAGTCTCCCGCCCTAACTCTTCCTAGAATAAGATCTTAATCTGATAAGGGTGATTTTTGTTTCTTCGTCATTGTCTGGATCAAACTGCCTGATGACCCTGTCACAACTAATAATTTATATTATTATTTGTAGTGAAACATCTTCTGATGCTAGCTGGAGCACATCCTCAGTGATGTATCCTGAGATCATTGGGTGTTTCGGGTCTCACGAACATCAGACACCCTCACTCAGGTGACCCAGCTGAGGTTGATCAGGCCTCAGCTTGTGCCCCAGAAGCGTTTGGCCACGGATCTGCTCTCTTTATCCAGAGCCATCTAGAGGCATCTCTGCTGCCTCTGTGCTGCTATAGATGGCCCTCCTTCTCCTCTCACCTGTAATGCCGAGTGCAGTGTACGCTCTGCAGAGGGACTGCCCTGCAAAACCTCTGCACCCGACCTCCACAGGCATGCACCTTGCCTTCCAGCCTTATTATGATTTATATTTATATAGACTGCAAAATTGTATGGCCTTGCTTAATTCTAGCACCCCATCAAAAAAAACTCTCCAGGTTCAGTGTGGAGTGTGGATGGCCTCAAATGTAACACACGTGAACAGATGGTTGGAAAGGGCCTTTATTAAAGGCAAAAGAAATCTTTCTCTCTCACGGAAGGGGTCATGTCCAGGATAAAAAAAAAAAAAAAAAAAAACGGGGACAGGCAAGCAGAAACCGCAAACAAGAACTACAAACAGGAGACAAAGAGCAGATCCAAAAAAGACATGAACACTGACAAGCTTGAGAGGAAGAACAATCCAGCAAAGTGAGAGTGCAGTGGAGTGCTGGGTCCACAGGTGAGATGATGAGGTGGGAGTGGCTGGCAGGTGAGGGGAGGCAGAGGCGGGGTGTGTGGAAAAACACTGAATACCTGAATGCAGAATCACAGCAGACAGAACAGAGACCAGAACACAGAACTAAAACAGACAGAACTTATACATTACAGGAATGAGGTTGAGAGGACTACGGCATAACAGACTGTGACAGAACAGAGACTGAGAACTAGGACAGATCTGAACTGAGACTAAGGCCGAACAGAAACTAAGACAGAACTATGTCGTAGAACTAAGACAGAAAACTGAGACACAGAAGTAAGACATGACAGCAGAGACCTGGCAGGACAAATACAAGACATGAACAGGACTCAGACATGACCACAGACAGAGAGACTGGACACAGACAGAGACTGGATACAGACAGAGACTGGACGCAGACAGAGACTGGACACAGACTGGGATGAACAAAAAGGCTGAAGAGAGGCAGGCAGAACTAAACTAAGGCGCAGAGAATGAACAAAGACAGAGACTGGGCTTAGACATGGCAGACTGAAACTAAGAGACTGAACAGAGAAACATGGCTGGCAGAACTGTGACATACTTCAACCACAGCGTAGAAATACTGAAGGGTAAAAGTCCTGCATTCAAAATGTAGTAAAATAAGTAAAAGTACAAAAGTATTGGCATCAAAATATATTTAAAGTACCAACTGTAAAAGTAGTTCCTCAATATGCAGAATGACCTCTTTCATATGATATATAAAACTAATGGATTACAATTATTGATTCGTTGTCATTTTAATGTTGCAGCTGATATATTAACACACGTAAAGAAAAAGTAAAAACAGCAGACTCTGCACACTCACATCCATTACTGTATGACAGAGAAATACTTGGGCTGCAGTTGAATCTGTGTATTTTGCAGTGAGGTTTTAACTTGTGTCTGCAGCTCAACACCCTCAGACTTGGTGACGCACGTTGCAATGTGTCAAATCCAAACCCGCATTTGGATTCAGCAATTAATGAACCGGCACCCATTACAATTTCTGCTTTGGCACAGAGGAACAGATTTTACCCAGGATTTAAATATATGCCAGGTCACTGTTCACTGATTGTGCGCAGTGAGTGTAAAACCTGATGAAAGAGTTTGATTAACAATCAAACTGTATCTATTTACAACCTTGTATGAACTGTCCCCAAAGAGCAGTTCCACGTGGATCATCCCATAGACAAGCATGAACTCCTGACCTTTTAGTTAAAATATTGTATGAAAATGATAAAGTTCTGTGATAATGAGGTTGTAGGTTTTAGCCAATTAAATTATGATTGAATCCATTTTAGGAACACATGGCACATCATCTGTATTACTTCGCAATTAGTGCATAATGTTTAAGATCTGTGACTAACAAACTATGTTTTTAAAGAGTTTTGATGTCCACAATCACTGTTTTCACTGCAAAATGCCAGAGTCATCACAACTGAGTCAAAGTAGCAACAGAAAGGAGAAACTCGCATCAGAAGTCAGCAGAGACACTCCATCAATTAGAAAGCATCTTCAGGCACAAGGGCGCCAGGTTTGGATTAGTGCTAAAGCTGAAAGATGGAATTAGCGATGATGAGCCCACCTGATTGTGCTGCGTCGTGTCTGAGGACTTGTTCGAGTCACATTCTAATTTTGCATAGATTCTGTGATGAAGTTGTCAAAAACTGACACTTAAAGCTCGAGTGCAAATGAAGCAGAAAAAAAAATACAGATTGCTCTCAGGACTCAGTCTTGAATAAATAAGCCGCGTGTGGTCGAGGCAGAGGTGAACACGTCGGGTGTGTTCTGCTGCTGCTTGCTCAGGTTCATCTCTTTGCTCATTTCACACCGTCTGCTGTTTGTGTGTGGCCCAATGTGTGTGTAATTGCATTATGTCTTATTTGCTGCGTTCTCTTCTGCTCCACACTGGGAATTGATAAAGAAATATAGTATTTATTTTTATGAAGCAAAGAGTTCATTCGAAAATACTGGCATCATTTATATTGTGTGATCGAGACACTTAACAAGTCCTGGAGGGAAACACTGGATTGCTATAATGTCCTTGTGTGTTTTATTCATAATGACTTCGCCAAAGCTGTAATCAGTCATTTTAAAACTCCTCTGCAGGTGCAGTCTGTTAGGAAGTGGGACCGAAGCGGCTAAAAATGTGGTAGGAGGCAGGCGAAAGAGACTTCCAGGTACAAAAAAAAGAAGGTGTTTACTTACAAACTGTGGCAACATGCTACATAAGTACAAAAAAAATAAACCCAAATAAACAAAGAAACAACTAAACAGTTAACTCGGCTTAACTGAACACAACTTAACTCATACGAACTCAAATTACCGTAGCATCAAGTGCACACAACTACACTGATGTCCTCGTCCCCGACAGTCAATGACCATCTGCTTAAATAGACTCCTGTCAACAGGAGTCAATCTTGGCAGCTCCATCAGCACAGGTGCGTACAAATACTTCCCCTAACAGCAGATAAGTAACACAATCATTTTCACAACATATTTCACAATCAAACACTACTACAGTACCAGATAACGTACATGTAGAACCACGCTTACATAAATAACTTTTAACATCAGTAATTAATTTAAACAAAATTTACCTTCCACCCCTCCTACTTGATGTCACCCAGGGTATAAATATACAGGGGATGATCTAGTCAATCCTCCTTTTGTCCCTGGAGCACATGGTGGGTAAGGTAAGTAACAAAGGAACAATGCCATAAATGAATTAACAAAGGTAACACATGACTAAATCAATAAACAATGACTAACTTAACAATTACTCGTGTATTTGTTTTCTTTAATCAGAAATGTGGATTGTATCTGAACTTTCAACTGAACCTAATGCAAACACAAACAAACCCGGGATAGCCTGTATTCGCTGGTTACACATGAATGATGGAAGTATAACTAAAGCAAACAATTAACAAGCACAGCTAACTTAGTGTAAGATATGAAAATGATTAAACAAATGGGACAAATGGTGTATTCTCACCCACTTTGTCACAGTCATTACAAACTGCTATATTAAAAACATCTAAAGAGTGAACAAGGACGATACAGAGGAACAGTGGAGGAAAACATCCCCAGCTTCATGTGGTGAACTGAGGAGATGCAGTGTTTAACCTTGCTTGGCCGAAACGCATAACGTCCAAAATAGCATGTTTCATTTTTCACATTTGATCACATGACGCCAAAAGCTGCATTGCAATCCAGTAACAGTTCAGTTAATCTCATTTTGCATTGCATTGTGTCCTTTACTGCTTTTCACTGCAGCAATCCATCGCATGAAACTCACTGTGACACCGAACCAGTTATGACCCCCAGAATTTCTCTTTTCATGTATGAGTTGCTATTAGCTTTGAAATCTGCAAATATGGATGCTCAGCATGAAATCATAAGGAGAACAGCAGCTACGGCAGATAAACAAGTGACTTTGAAAAGTTGGATCCAACTCTGAAGTTAATAAAATCTGTAATCAGGTTTGGTCTCACAGTGAAATTCCCAAATGGAGAACATCTATCTAATCCTAAATTAAAACTGAGTCTCCCATTTAATGTCGGAGGGGAGGAACAAATCGATGAGCGAGAACTTTATCGCCTTGTGTCAAAGTTTTATTGGCAGCCAAGAAGTTGATTAAAGACTCAAACCATCTTTGTCGCTGGAGGCTTAACTCTGCCAAATTGCACACTGACTGATGAACAACATATGAGTGATGTGAAAAAAGTTTAAAATTACTCATAATCATAATAGCAACCTATTACATATGGTCGGGGAAATATTTCGGCGTTCCTTTTTTTTTTAAACCTTGAACCTGCAAATTGGATGAAGGTCGTTGAGGGGGAAGTAATCACAGCCCAGCACTTGAGAGGGACACGAGCTGGCAAACAGGTGTCTGTGTGTGTACTATTACTTGTATTATGCTGTTATGTATGTTCACCCAAAAAGCTGGTCCCCATAAGGTAGAAGCCAAAAGATGACAGAACTTTTCAAGAGTTTCAGTAAACACCAAATGTCCAGATTGACATTCTGTTACGCGGAGTGGGGAAGGACTCAATTGCAACACACCAGGATTGACGATTGAGAACGTCTTTTAATAAAGGCAACCAAAATCTCAAACAAAATTCACTGAAAAGGGTAGTGTCCAGGATAGTCCAAAAGGCTCATCAGAGAAGAGCAGATACAAAAAGTCACAACCAAACTGACGGGCATCACGAAGAACAGAAGACGAGAGTACTGACGGGCATGAGGGAACAACAGAAGAGGAGAAACAATCCGGCAAGGGCTGACAGAAATGAAGTGGCTTATATAATGTCCTGATTAGTTGTTGGCTGCAGCTGGAAACACAGAGGACTAGATGAGGTGGGAGTGGCTGACAGGTAAGGTGAGGCAGAGGCGGGGTGAGTAGAAAAGTACTGGGACCTGAGGTGAGAAGCTATGGCAGGTGAATAGTGACAGACTGACAGGACTTAGACAGGTAAACTAAGACATGACAGGACAATAACTGACAGAATATGACATAGAACTAAGACAAAACTACAAGACAGAACTAAGAAACAGAAATAGGACAAGACATGACAGCAGAGACAAGGAACTAAGACCAAGACAATGAACTAAGACAAGACTGGACTACGACATGATTAAGAAGAGGCTGACAGAACTGAAAGAACTACGACATGAACAGGACTATAACAGACTAAGGTCAAACAGAAACTAAGACTGAACTATGACCTAAGACACTGACAGAAAACTATGACATGAAAACTAAGGCAGGTGAACTAAGACAGAACTAAGACAGCACATGGCAGGACAAAATCTAAACAGAGGCCTGGCTAGCAGAACTGTGACACATTCTTCAGTTCAGTTGTACATAACTAACAATGCTGTGAATTAACTAAATGTTTTGCTCATCTCATCACCAGCAACATGTGCTTTTATAGTTTACTGAAGCCTCTGATGTAGTTAAAGACAAATCTGACAGAAATATTTACATTTCTTAATATATGACATGATAATTCAAAGTTTTATTTGTGAACTTATTTTAATGTTTAATCTCTTGTACCTTTTTAAAGCACAGATTAAATGTTTAAACATTTGTCAGAATTCAGTTGACGAATGAAGTCTCTTTTGGGATCAGCCAAATGGAGCAGTTTAGTAGGAAACTGACTGTCCGCCTGTCCAGTCAGTTCCTCTGGGGAGATTTCCATTTCAATCACTGAAATTTAAGCTCCTCACTGTTTCTGTATGTACTTTAATTCCCACTCACCTTCTTCTCCTGAAGCAATTTCAGTGCTGGAAAATGACATTTTTGTGCCTTGCCATGTGCCATTGTGCATCCCTACCTGCCACATACATTTCAGTCTGTTCAGGAGTTCAGGAGTTGTGTTTGAAGCCATTTTCTCAATGATGAATCAAACATACACACATTGGCCATTTCACACATTTTTGGATGCAACTCCACTAATGAAGAAAAGAGTTTTACATTTTCTTTCTTCATTTGCACACTAAAGCATGATGTTCTCTCGGCCCTCCTGCCAGCATCTCTTCTCTCGCCACCTTCCATCTTAAACACACGCTCCCCTCTTATCTCCGTCTGCCAGTTTGCTTTAGTACCTGAAATGGGCTGCAGGTACCTCCCTGCTGGGCCTCGCCCTCGCCAGAGTGCTGGGAAGTTTAATGAGCCTCGCTCTGAGGGCAGGAGACCTCAGATACTCTGTGGTCCCGGTACTGATGTGTTTTAATGAGCCCATCTCCGAGGGTGAGACTAAATATGACTTTTACTCCACGCTGAATACGTCAGGAGTTCTCTGCCAACTTCATTTCTTCTTTCATCTCACTACCTTACTCCAACTCCTAAGGACTTTGTTTCATCCTCTCTCTACCTTTGCAAAACTCAATCCCACTCACCTCCCCTCTCCTTTTATCCTCATGTCTCCTCTGACTCTTTCCCAACCACAGCCTGTCTCATCGTCAGTGTTGCTGATTCTCTCTCATCACGCTGATCAAAAGTAAAGCAGATCACTAAATACTTTGAAACTCTGATGCTGTGCTCATTGTCATAAAAGGTAGATATGCTGCAGAGAGTTTTGACAAATACTGATCTGAAAATAATTCAATCTAGTCACATCTCTCCTTTATACTGACTCCCCCTATTCTGTAAGTGCAGGAACAGCTGGGTAATATTTTTTAAAAGCAGTGCTAACTTTTATTATGCTCACTTCAGTTTTTTATTGGACAATTAAATTCAACAAACATATTGTGTCAGTGTTTAATGTTGTCTTAGCACAAATAGTCTTAAAATAATTTGACTTAGACTAGAGAAGGCATTTTCTGAAAAAATGAAAATAAAAAAAATAACTGTGTTGCTCACAAAATTTTTACGAAAAAGAACTGAAGGATAAAGGAAGTGAAGAAAATGATTAGATGAAGTCCAAACTGTGGAGGAGCTGAATGTTTGCTTCTATGTATGGAAATGACCAGAAATCGAAAGCTGATCTATTTTCAATAAATTTAAGTGTAAAAAAAAGCAGTTAAAGTGTTGAGTGCAGCCACTGAAGGGAGTTGTACTGTAAGCAGTGAAAACAGTTGACGTGTTGGGTGAAGGGTGAACACTGAAAAGAGCTTCAGTTTAAGCACTGAAGGATGTTGACTCTCATCTCACCTGGGCGCAGTGAAAGGAGTCGAAGTGCACTAAAAGGAGCTGAGCTGTGTTTATTCTATCAGAGAAGTTTCCTCCATTTTGCTCTCTCAGAGCTTTTCTGCACAGGTTTCTAATCAATACAGCTCACTTTCCACTCGTGCTGCATGTTTAACCTTGACCCCAAGCTTATGTTTGCACTTCAAGTCTGTTTTATTCAGGGTCACATATGTAACTATGGTGATTCTTCATTGAGGTCTGCAAGGTGATTATGGCAGGCAACATAAACAGATCACGCAGCCTGTGTAGATATTGTGAAAGCCTGACAGAAGTATTTGCCCCTTTTGGGTCAAATCTTTGCACAGATTAATTCAACTTTATTGCAACTTGTCATGATCTGAACCATGCCTCTAGTTCTTTGGTATTTTAGCCCGTTGTCCCCTTAATTTGTCTTTCCTTGTAAAGACAAGTGATTAGAAGGATGTGTCAGTACCTTCTTCTTCTCCTTTATCTTGCTCTGGAGTAGAGAAAGAATGCAGCGAATGCATCTGACATGAACCACTTCAACTGCTATACGTCTGAATAGACTCGTTCTGTGGTACAAAGTGATATTTATTATCAAACTACTGGTGTCTCTTTCAGTCTTACTCCTTTCTTTCTCCCTCCATGTCGTCACTGCTGGTGTTTCTCCAAGACATTTCCTTCATCCTTCCTTGCTTCCATCCATCCTGTGTACCATTTCTCTCACCCTGCTGTCCTATTTCCCTTCTCACTACATCAGTCTCTGGCCCAGAATGCTCCATCCATCTCCATCCATTTCTGCCACCCCACAACTTTCAGCTCTCTCCCAGTTCTATCTCCTTTCATCTCTTTGCATCACTTTCCGTCCCCGCCTCTCAGCCTCCTGCTTCAAACTTTTGTTTTAGCTTCTGTCAGCCCTGTCAGAGTCTCCTTCCCTTCCCCGTCTTTCATCTCCCCTCCCCTCACGTTGGTAGGTCCTTCCCCTCAGCACCCATCGCTTCTGTGCCATTGTGCGTCGAAGAAATTCACATCATATTAATTTCACGCTCGTTCTCTTCCTGCCTCCTCCTTCCCCACTTTTTTCTTTGTTCTCCTTATTGGTTCCAACGTGTTCCCTCAGCAGACCACAAACTCAGCAGCGTCTCTCATATCTGCCTGTTGTGCTTGTCTGAAATGCTCAGCCTCATTCCAACACACAAACACTTTTTCGCTGATTCGCTGTGATCCCCATGTAAACACATTCTCGGATTTTTCTCTCCCAGCATGGTTTCTCACATTAACCTGCTTTCCTGTGTGCATGCAAATGTATCCCTCCGCTCTCTCTCTCTCTCTCTCTCAGCTCAGTTTTCTCAGTTATGTGAAGCCTGAATAAAGCTTTTCGAAATGCCAAAGCATAAACCTCAACAGAGCAAGATTAAATAACTCTGGGAGACTGAACTGTGGTATTTTGATTCAACTGAGGCTGATAGAAATTTGCATTTGCAGCTGTTTGATCATATTACTTCGACCTGATGATGGCGCTGGATAAAAGATCAAGACTCACCAAAATTATTGCAATTGATTCTGAGGCATACATGAATGTCTATACCAAATTTCATGGCGATCCATCTACATCACTTGATACCACTAGTGGGACGGGTTATCCTCATGTGATCATGAATGTCACCAGCATGTCTAAAAACAATGAACACCCGAAGACATAAGAGGAAAGATGTTACGGCTACACAGGGGAGCAAATTAAAAAAGCATGTCCAGCAGACTGAGCAACTGTAGCAATCATCTGGAGTCATGCTTGTTTTGTCCTGGTGAATGTAAATCCAACATTCACTCCGGTCTTATGTCTGGTTTGGTTTCCAACTCCAGAGAAAACATCTCTGGCTCTTTACCTTGTTAGATGTTCCACTTGAATGAGATGCAAAATTAAAAACTTTTCATGAACATGAAAGTTGCACATGTTATTTTCTCTGAGCACTTACATACATTTAAAGCTGATTGCACTTACAGCATGTCTGCCTCTCCTCATTAGTCTCTCTACGTGGACAAACACATGAGCAGCAGTCCTCTCCCTCTGTCAGTTTAGTCATTATTATAACATTAGCCGTGTTTTCAGGTCTGTCGACTGGAATCAGACGCGTCTCCTCCTTTCCTCCCACGTCTCGTCTCTCTTTTTCTGACTCTCTGTTCATCGTTCTCAATCCTCTGCTAAAGATTCAGCTCCGTTCCTACACCCAGTCTCTTCTTATACATTTGTCTGTGCTTATTTGTGTCTAATAATAAGGTGGGTGTGGGAGTTGGGGAGTGAAGGTATTAGTTATGCAACAAATTATGGACAGTGTAACATACAGTCGAAAACCATGTTACCATAAAGCCTGCTGTTTCCTGTGCGGCATCTTGAAATGTTTCTTTAGCTTTCACTAAGAGGAGTATTTTTCTCTCCCTGTTGAAAACTCTATGACAGTGTATTCTGGAAGAACTGCACTTCTGCATGTTTGGTGTCATACAGTAATCCCACCTATCCGTCTATTTACAACCACTCATCACTGTTGTGGTGCTTGTCTGAAATGCTCCGCCTCTGTCAAACACTTTTTCACTGATTCATCGCCGTCTCCATGTAAACACAGTCCCTGATTTTTACAGCCACTTATCACAGTCGTGGTGGCAGCAAGCTAAGCAAGGTAGTCCACCACTGTCCCCAGCCACATCCTCCAGCTCTTCCTCAGGCATCCAATAATGTTACACATTAATATAATATATACAATCCGTCCAGTGTGTTGTGGCTCTACCAGAGGTCCTCTGAGTTGGACGTGCCTGGAAAACCTCTAAAGAACCCTGGAAGCATCCTCATTAAATGCATTAATCACCTCAGCTGGCTGCTTCTGCCCCAAAGGAGCAGCTACTCCGAACCAAGGAACTAACCAAAGTAAAAGAATCATGATCACTGGTGTAGGTTGAAACTTAAATCAGCTGGCTTAGTACCATTTCCACTTTTACCAGAGTCACATTACCTGCACCTATTAGCGCATCGATCTGGAGTTCAGTCTCACCTTCACACATGAACAGGCGGCAACTCGCTTCCAGCCTGGAGTGAACAATTTCACAGCATAGAACAGAGTATTCCCACAATGCTTCCCTTCTAGATTCACTTAACTTGCTGCCGATTTGATTAATTACACTAATTTGTAAAAGTGAATGTGCTGCATTTCAGTGTTCATGTCCATTTGGGTCCACTTGTCTTCTCCTAACTCTGCTTTTATTTCTCCTTGTTCATCTCTCTCTCTCTCTCTCTGTCTCTGTCTCTCTCATTATGAAAACATGGGCCGCCCCACTGAGTCTGTCCTGTCGGTAAATCCCTGCTTATTAGATCCAAAACCCAGCCAGAGAAATGCATTAGCAGAACCCACAGGGCCGTGGGGACAAAAAGGGGATAGAAACGACCAGAGAAAGATGGATTAAACCAACAGAGGGAGGGTGACAGAGTGTGCTGATCCTCACAACGCTGACAGCGACATGAAGACTCTAATGACACCCAGACTAACCTCTGAATATTCTTTGCACATCCAAAGGTTAGTCGGGGTAGTTGGGCATTAAGAGCCGTGTTCAAGCGCACAAAAGTAGCTCCAAAGAGGTAAGAAGCGTGAAGACATAAGACAGGTCATACAGGTTGGAAACAAGCTGACAGTTTATCCAGATTAGCAAAGACGTTGTTATGAGGTATAAAACCATAAGTAAAGGAACTGAACCTTGTGTGTTACATGTTATGAAGACTTGACTGAGTGTCCTCAGCTTTATGACTCAGTTATCATGATTGAAATGCAAAGCCTGGTTTGTGAATAAGTGTAAACATAATTAAACTTTTTGTTAAGCAAAATACTTTGTTGGTGACATCCACCTCCTTTTTTCATTTGGACTAATTTTCTGGCTTCAACACAGAATTTGGACCCGATCCAAACTAGTTTGCAAGCATTTATGTGCAATCACACCACCTGTGTTTGATCTGAACACCCTTTAACACCTGGATCTAACCCCTAGGACATCCCAGAGAGAGACGCGCTGTGATGCCCTGTGGACCTGCATTCATCACCTGCTGAGTGCAAAGCCCGTCACATGGGCGCAGCTTGTTCCGTTAGTCTTTGTGTCTCCTGCTGCACGGTGAGCTCATAATGACAAAAAAAGAGACAAAGACGAGGACAGGGAGACATTTAATCCTGCAGCACCCCTGTGTCAGAGACAGTGTTGGCAGTTAGGAGACTCCTCCAGTGGCACAACAGATGGCACATTGCAGCTGTTTGGGTTCTTATCACATAGAAACGGATGCTTCAATATCCTCGATTTGTTTAACTTCATGCTTCAATTCATTACATCTCCCTGTTTAAGTCCACTCCTATGCTGTCAGACATAATGAACTGATCCCTGAAGGAATACTGATTTAGCAAAACAGAATATATTGCAACCATGTTTCAGCTGTCACAGTAAAAGAAAACACCAAACCAACCTGCAAGTACAGTGTAATGCTGTGTTTAAGACATGGGTCTTCCTTTCATAACCATCCCTAGAAGTTTTAAAGAACACAAACTATTACTTGGGTTTTCATTTCTGGAAAAAATGACAAGAAGAAAAATAGAGCAATTTCCTCTGCAGTCATTGTCTGTCTGCGTTCGCAGTCACGCTGAGAAACTTTGAGAAAAATTGGTACAGACCTCCTGCAGCATCAACTGCTGTTTCTCAATCAAGTTAATGGGAAAATGTGTTTTATCGCTCGATCCTGTCTCCAGTCTTTGCTAAGAATGATCAAGTGCTTCAGTATGTGATACATCCTGTTTTTCATTGTGGTTTCTGACAAGTGAGAAACAGACATGATGACAGATAGAAAAAAAACAGTCAAACAACAGAAATGATTTAAAACTTGACTTTCTTTGTTTGGACAGATTTCTCCTCTGACTGATCCACACTGAGAAAGATGTGGCATCTCATGTTTAGACGCACATCACAGCGAAGGAGAGCGGAGAGGGAGCAGCCTTATCTGGGTTACTGTAAATACTTAATGATGTTTGCATGAAATATGACTCTTGCTGAATAATGAATGTTGTGATCATTAACTCAGAATCTTTAAGATCATATTTGACCAACTCTGCAGCTCGATTTGGAAACATTTGATTGCATTTGGTGATGGAAATGGAAACTTTAGTGCAAACACACCTGGCCCCTCGAGCAGTAACTCAGGGGCCAGGCCCGCCCTGGGTGACCTCTGTGCCCCCCGGCTGTGTCATGTCCCCTCCCCTCCAGCTGCTGCCTGATAATAATCAATATATCCAATATATGCAAATTTTAAAAAAGTTCAGAACTCGGCACAATATGGCCAGAACCAGCCAACAGGGGTCTATCCATAACTACATGAGTGTCAGCTCAAGGTGCTATTTGAAAATTGCTTTTCTTATTCCTTTCTTTTATTTTTATTATAGCTGTAAGACTGGAGGCCTGGATCTAATGTGTGCAAGTGATGTATTGTGCCTGCCACCCAAAAACCAGTTTTCCAGTATTCACATTTATACTTCACTTTACTTTCTCACCAAACAACACTTCCAACAGCCTGGTTGTGTGTGTTGTGTCAAAGTTTTGCTGCAGTATTCACACAATGATGATCACAATACCTCACAGAGGCATAATAAAAAAAAGGCAGATATGAAATTATAATATTTAACATATTAAATATGAATGTGAAATATCCGAAAACTGCATGGGTCCCTCAAAAAAAAAACACCCTCTTTTCACATGTGAAAATATGGATGAATTCAGAAGGGACAGATTGAGTTTGAAGTTAAATCCTTGAGGAAAACTCTGATGTTGTAACACAATGAAGAGGGCCGTCCTCAGTCGTTACTCATAGAAACATGAAAATTAACGCTCTCTAACGAACCCATGTAAACATCTTCAGTGGCGTCTCAAGCTTAATTAATGCCCTGATGGTCGACAACAGTGTGTCTCCAGACAGAAATGAATCAGTTGATAGAAAACAAGTGTCGCAGGACATAATTAGAGCTGTTGCTCACACGTTTTAATCTCCGTCATTAGAAGACGTGAGAGACGTGATCATAGAATTAGTTGCCGCAGAAATGTTGTCCACTTTTTCTCAACTTTTATCTTCCATTAAATGTAAATTCTTATTATGAAATGAAACAGCAACAGAGAAAAGATTAGATTTCATTGATGTGTAGCTTCACAGAGTGCAGATAAAGGCATTAGTATCAACTTGACTGCGGGTCGATGACCTGGACCTCACATTAAACTCCTTAGATACTTTGATTCATAATGATGTTGAACGACCAGCATCCCACAGTCGATTATGTCATGCTGTACAACACAGAACAAAAGATGGAGGGTCAGACGATGACGTGGGAAACTTGTGAATGAGAGGAACATTGATAGCAAGGGAACCGGCAGAAGCTGTGAATTCGTGAACAAATGCAGACGACAGAGAGAATGTGAAGGAGGGCATAGAAAACAGAAGAATGAAAGGGAAATGATGAAAGAAAACACAGCGTACATGGAAGCAGGACATAGCGACATTGTAGTCTTGAAAGGCAGTTTAAGTTCAGAGGCCAATAATTTCAATGCCAAACGACGCGGGCATGTTTTCAAAAGGAGTCTTCTTTACAGACAAAGCAGTGGTTTGACACTTCACCAATTATGGTATCTGCTGGAAAACACTCTTTGTCAGCAGGATGGAAATTATTCAAGTGTGATTTGTGGTGAAAAGACTGGAGCACAGGTGGTTATCATCCAGCTAATTGATGTCTCTCAGCTCAGTGTGTTGTATAATGTCTTTCCAGTGGAGAAGGTGATGTCGATTCATTAGCCCTATTTGACCAACATTAATTAGTGATCTACTCTACCACTGTGTGTGCATGAATGTCTTTCTGTGTTTCTACACCACAAACAGTAATGAGACAGTGGCAATAAAGAAGCAATTTAAAAGTTTTAAAAGTAATCTTTGGAAATTCAGTGTCCCAGTTGCAGTTTTTTGGAGTTTTTTAATATGGTTATTGTTTCCTTGCTTCTCTTCAGTCTCATGTTGTTGTGTTATGTGTCTACAGTCAAGAGGATATGACAAGCTCACATAAATAAGTGAGCATCATTCATTCTGACTCATCATCGCTGCACACGTCATGTGGAATTTGAGTGATTTCAATGAATAAATGTCTGATCTACATGTATCATGATTTTTTTTATATCAGCTATGGGGACAAGGAGCTGTGACAGACACACCAGCAGCTTCAGACAGACAGGCAGACAGACAGGCAGGCAGGCAGGTGAACAGACAGGCAGACAGGTGAACAGACAGATGAACAGACAGACAGACAGACAGGCAGACAGGTGAACAGACAGGCAGGCAGGTGGGCAGACAGACAGACAGGCAGGCAGGCAGGTGAACAGACAGGCAGACAGGTGAACAGACAGGTGAACAGACAGACAGACAGGTGAACAGACAGGCAGGCAGGTGGGCAGACAGACAGACAGACAGGTGAACAGACAGACAGGCAGGCAGGTGGGCAGACAGACAGACAGGTGAACAGACAGGCAAGCAGGTGAACAGACAGGCAGACAGGTGAACAGACAGACAGACAGACAGACAGACAGACAGGCAGACAGGTGAACAGGCAGGTGAACAGACAGACAGGCAGACAGGTGAACAGACAGGTGAACAGACAGACAGACAGACAGGCACAGGTGAACAGACAGACAGACAGACAGGCAGACAGGTGGGCAGACAGACAGACAGGTGAACAGACAGACAGGCAGGCAGGTGGGCAGACAGGCAGACAGGTGAACAGACAGACAGCCAGGCAGGCAGACAGACAGGTGAACAGACAGACAGGCAGGCAGACAGACAGACAGGTGAATAGACAGACCAGCAGCGTCTTCTCCGCTGCAGCTGCTGACTCTTTTCTTGTGTTTCATTCTCACACACTTTATCACATTTTTTTATGTGACTTTTATTTTTACTCTGAAATGGATGCGACTTTAAATGAGGAAAAAAGTAAAATCACGTTTATTTCAAAATATAAAGTAGTAAATGTATAGTAGCTGATTTATACTGATGCATCAGTTCTCATCTCATCAGTTCATCCTCCATATGCACTCATTTGCTGATTTGCAGCTTAACAGACATGTTAAAACCAGTGTCTACAACAGCTTTTCAATGATTTCAACCAGGACTGACTAATGCAGGGCACAGAGAAGGGTTGACAATGTTGCAAATGTGGAAGAAATAGAAAAGCCCTTGGCCATGAGACCTCATTGTGAAATCATTCATGTTCATCGTGGCGGTGACACCAGGAGCCACATTGAAATTTCCCTGATGGAGCAGTGGCAAAGATCTGAAGAGCACTGAGTCTTTGCTTGAAAATCTAGATGGATGTGACCTGAAGATTCCTGATGAGCTCACTGAATGAAGCCAAAGCTAAAAACACTCTGGTGGTGGCTCTGATAATAACTATGTCACTCACACACTGAAAGAACAGCTGAGCTCCAAACACAGTTTAAATTCTGACATCAACAACATGATCGGTGAACAGAGGTCAAGGCAAAATGAGATTAGTTGCAGTGAAAAGGGGAAACACTCTCAGTCAAACCTACAGCTATAATAAAAACTAACACATTACAAAGTAACTGAGTAATTTTTTTTATCTTTAGACAGTCTGTCCTGGAAGGCACTCATAGTGTTGTACAAGTTTTTCTACATCAGTAGAATAGTTGAGCTTTGCTTTACTTTGCATGCTTTTAATGTGAAGCAGGTTGGAGCTACATGTTGGAATATAGTCATTTAAAAGCTGTTCAAACAACAACTAGATGTAATGACTTTTAAAAACATTTAGTTCTTCAACCAAATGTCGTCGCTGACCATTTGTTCTACATGACACCTTTGAACCTCCAAATCAACAAATCAAGCAAGTGAAGCTTTTTCCTCTCTTGCTCACAAAACTCACTCTGGAGTCTTCTCACTGCTGAAATATAAAAGTAAACACCTCAAATATTCTTGAAAAAAATAAAGCAGTAAGCAGCAAGTTATTAACATGCTAGTAAAGTACTTGTAGGCGTATTTATGTTTAGTTAAAGCAGGTGCGGTGGAAGAGAGATAACATAATCAGGGTCATGCTGTCAACTGTACAATTCTAAAATACACTTTATCTTTAGCAAACGCAGATATTGAACATTAAGTAAAACATTTACTGAGGAAGTGTACTTTTACAGCTTAGTGGAAAACGGTGATTAAAGGACAAGGAAGTGGGTAAATGTCAGCTATCAGGTGAAGCAATAAACCTTTGTATCAGCAATGTCGTTTAATTCCTGACATCAACGTGAGACTGGTGAGAAGAAGAGAGACAGAAGGAGGCTTTTCAGCATCAATATTTAGTTCACAGTTAGACTTTCTTTAACTTCGATGTTGAAATTGGCTCTAACACATGTTAGAAATAAGGTCATCTTTCTCTATCTCCAAGGATCTTTCTTTAAAGTCGGCAGCCAAAAAATTAATATTGCCAGCCTAACGCATAACACCATATATTATTCATCTTGAGCCGTCAGTCATTTCATGTGAGTAGGTGTAAGCAAGACGGCACCACCGGCTCTGCAGCCAGGAACACTAAATGCGATTTTAAGAAAAGCAATAAAGATTACAAGGAGGGGGAGAAAGCAAAGACGTGCTGCTGATGTTTCAACTTTAAATCATTTTCCAGATCAATTATTCAGGCGTGGGGGAATAATTTATACAGCCCGCTTCTCTTTAATGAAAGGCTGTTTAACCGCATTAATTATTATTGTGACAAAACTGAGAGTAAATGAAACATAACAGGGTCACTGTACAAATAAATCAGGAGCAGATCAATAGACCTGTTTTCACCTCGTGCATCAGAGGTTATTTTAGCTTTTAGTACTGCTGTGACTGAAGAGGGTGCAAATAAGACTACAGCCAACACACAGCAAAAGATCGAGGAAGAATGAAAAAGGTCTCTGTGGTGAGGATGGAGGCGAGCTCTGATTCTGATCAGACAGCACCGTCCCATCGACCTTCTGAACTTTGACTTTTGCAATAAAGTCATTTAAGTGCACCAGCTCTGCCTCTGGTGTCTTTAAGCTCAATACCTCGTACCTGTTTCCCTGCGTGAGCAAGTGCCACAGTTATGTGACAACTGGTTCAATAGCATAGATTTCCCAGATCCCAGATCGTTAACATCCTGAAGTCAGACCTTTTACCTGGGACATGTCAATTACATATTGCATGGTTGCGTTGTTAAACTACGTCCTCTAAAAATGATGTTTGTGTTACTAAATCTGGGGGAAATTGAATTGCTGCTCAAACACTTGAAATGATTTTTCCAGTTCAAGAAAGTGTTTGTGAGGTGGAGGTGGTGGGTGAATGGTGAATACTGTAGAAGACATGAAATACACTGCTGTCAGTGAATGGTTGGCAGATACTTTCAATATGAACATTTGGCAACTTTGCAGATATGTTCATCAAAAAGGCTTGCTCATTGTGCATTATTGCAAATTAGCAGGATAAAAACAGAATTTTCAGAAGGTGGTGATGTTTTTGTATTTTGATTTTTTCTTTTTATAATACTGATATTTTATTGTGTTTATTTTAATGTACAATGTTGAATGAAATGAAAAGTTAGTTGTAGGTTTGATCATCGTTCCTCTTGGTCATGACGACATTTCGCCGTGAATGGACCATTATAAGTGACATTGCAGGTGTTTTCACTGTGGTTTGGATATTTGGGGGTTTGTTGAACGTGATGTCACAGTTGCAGCTTTGATGAACTCTGAAAACTGTGTGTAATCATGTCACAGTGTCACCAGATCTCAGCTATAAAAATGAGTAGTACTTTTAAATAATGCATTTATGTTGCAAATACATGCAGACAAATAAAAAAATACTGCCAAGTCAATTTCATGCTTCAGAAAAACAAGCTACGCTGGCCATTAAAAACAGCACAGCAGAAAAGCAAGCGAGACGCCGGGTTCATGTGTCAGGTTGTTATTAACACATTCATTTGTTCTGTGAATTGAATGGTTGCTGACCGAGAATGAGGATGATCCCCACAGTGAGCTCCTCGTGTTTGATCCGTTCAACAAGTCTGGTGTTCTGAGCACCTCGAGTACAAATAATGTTGGAAAACTTTGTAGGTCAGTCGACCAAAATCAGATTTATCTTTATATTGAAGAACTGTGTCCTTGAGCTTTGACTCCTGTGTTGTAGTCTGTCTTCATCCTGCATCCTTGGGGGAGAGAGGAGGTCTCATGCAATATGTGTTTGTGCACGTTTCAAAACTGTTTTCCCCAATGCAAAAGTCTTCTTTTAATGATTTCCTGTGTGTGCCTTCCCATAGTAATGCAGGAGTCTACTGGATAATTTAACAATGCTATAGGTGTATGTATGCACATGTTCTATTTATGAGAGCTCATGTTTGGTGTGGCAGATGGCTGAAGCCTCCATGCTGCTGCTGTGGAGAGGAAGTCATCCTGCGGGGAACATGAATGTGGAGACTGCTGAGACAACCAACGTTTTCTCAGGAAGCCAAATGCCCCAAAACACAAAGTTTACAGTCAAGTGACAAAACCCTCGAGCAGGAATTATCTTTTCCATCAGGACCAAAGCAGGAAGTAGTGTGATTTTTGTTTGCTTGTTTGTTAGATCTTTAAAAGGATGCACCTGCCCATTATTTTGTTTGTGGTGCAAAGTCATATAGTCCCAACACTGAATGCCTAAAGGTCAAAAGGTTGCACACACAGATCTTCAGGACAAAGCTGACCAATTCTCAATTTTACCAATTTATTTTAGCCCAGCATACGTGTTACCTGTGGTTTTTCAATGTTGTAATTAGAATTTTTCCTCTGGAGACCGTGATGTCAAGTCAAGTTAATTTTACTGACTGTGCTCAAAATAATGGAAGTCTTGAGAATCAGTTCGGTGGTTCCATGACAACTGAGCAAACTCTGCTAATGAAGACCATGTGATAGCACAGATGAAAGCTTTGAAGGTTGAAGGTGAGCATGCCGACCTTCAGTTGAGATGGTTCTGTCCGCAGCTGTTTCCAACCTCAGTAATGAACTGTCAAGCTTAAAAACCATAATACTCTGGATGGCTCTTCATCTCTTCATCTCTTCATCCATCACTGCAGCAGACTCACAGCTGATTGACAGCTTTTTGTGTGGTTGCCTCGCAACAGCAGGATGACGCCATTGCCAAAAAAGATGTCAGTGTGAATGGGATCAAGAATCAAAAAGAGTGTTTGACTCCAACAAGTTTATTCTGCTTGGTTCTATTCTCCTGGGGCCAAATTTTAATCTACTTTTAAGCATCAATTCCTTACATCAATAAATCACCCTCCTCATGAAATGAAGTGCCGAGGGAAAACTGCATTGCTGGTGTGTGTCTGTGTGTGCATGTGTGTGTGTGTTAGTGTGCGGGTGTGAACACTTTCTTTCTCTGCACTTTCTCCGTCACGGAGGCAATTAGTGCCCCTGTGGAGGACAAAGTAAAATGTCAAGCATAACATGGTCTCCAACCACACACACACACACACACACAAACGGCCTTTCAAGGCAAGGTTGCACACAGGTGTTTTTTTATTTATTTAATGATATTTTTTCCCTCTTTTCTTTGGACTGCACAAGCCCATTTCGAGTGAGATACACAAAGTGAGAAAAGAGGGTGATGAAAAAGGAAAAGGTGGGGAGTGGATGCTCTTGACATTGAAGTGGCAAATAGGAGAAAAAGATGGAGTCAGTGGGTTTGAGCTGATCTAAATTGGCCACTCGGATTGTGTCACCGCTGCTCGGTTGTCATCCGCTGTCCGTCTTTCCTCATCTAGAAGTCAGGCTGATGAGAAAAGAGGAGAGGAGGGGATGGAGGTAGATGATGGAGAGAGAAAGTCAGACTAGTCAGGAGGAGATGAAAGGAGGGAGGCAAAAAGCGGCACTAATGGGGTTGAGCTGAGGCTTAAGTGGTGACTCAGGAGCTGCATCCAGGCAGACGAGAGATGAACCACAGTCGCTGCTTGGGTGGCGATAAGAGAGCCATTAAAACTCTAAAATGTGGTTCCCTGCAGTGCTTCAGGATTGACCTGATACTGGGTTTAAAGTAATGTAATACTTATAAGGCAAGTGTGTCTTAACTGTCAGCAGTGATCACCAAAGATCATCACAGGGACTTTTGAGATCAGGTCTGATGCTCAAAGTGGCTTTAAAGCGAGCTCTTTCTCAGACAGATGAAAAGAGATCTGGATTGTCCCGGCCTCTATGGAGAGGAGGGATGATTATATATGGAGATAGAATTACACTGCACCTTTATTAATAACCTCCCAGCGTGCCATAGATCTTCAGGACATCAGAAATGGGAATTGTAGTGTTCTGATGTTGATGCTGGTGCGTTCTCCCAGAATAATCACTGTATTGATATCCACCAAACACAGACACATTGAATATAACATTTTATGCTCCTTATAGACTAAACAAGCTTGCTGGTGGGTTTCTGTCATGTGTCAGTGGTGTAAAATGTCAACCAGGACCCCTCTTCACATGATCTGGAGCTGTTCAGTTCCAGAGCCTTTTTGGAGCTATGCTATCGCAACAGTTTTTGAAATCTCATATTAACTTTGAGTCTGAAATTTGGATACTGGGTGATGTCAGCTCACTGAACAAAACTCATCATGAGAAGGATTTTATCCTGCTTTCAAGCACTTCAGCTGTATATTTAAAAATTGGAAATCTGAAAACCCCCAGCACAGAAACAATGGATCAATTGTTGTATTTCTACCTTTGTTTATAGTAAATGACTTTCAGTGATGTACAAATGTACCATGCAGAGATGCTGTGTTGTTCTGATACTTTTTTTGTTTTTCTTAATTATTATTTTTGTTGTGTTGTGATGAAAATGAATGTGCTGATGCTTTTAGTACATTTGCATATTTATATTTTGTACGGTTCCAATAAATATATCTGTACAAAAAGAGGGAGTCTGGGACTGGGGAGATAACAGTGAAGGAGGAGGAGGAGAAAGGGATAAAAATGAGAAGAAGAAGAAAGAGAGATAAATCTGCATGTGTGTCAGGATAGAGGAAAGAGATGGAGAGGCACAGAGGGAAAGGAGAGATGGGAGAAAAAGGACAGACTCGCTGACAAATTTACAAAAATGAAGTGTGTGTTTCTTTTTAACGAACCAATAAATACTAAAAGACAAATGAAGAAAAGAGGTGAAGTGGAAAAGGAACAGACAAAAGAAGCAGAGGGGGAGGAAAGTCTTGACTTTAATGGACCTGAATAGTTTTTTAACAACCCTGGACACTGTGGAGACAAAGGTCAAGTTGGACACACACACACACACACACTCGGGTACAATTTCTCCATTTTCACTCAGAACCATTTGTGACACATGTTTTTCACCCCTGTTGGTGTTGTAACACACCAACACACACTTTTTGCGCTCACTCAAATGGTTCATATTGTCAGCCCATCATAACGGACCACACACACATGCACACACACTCAATGGCTTCTCCCTGGCGTCAGCTCTAACGAGGCAGCAGCAGACCTCCGTCCACCTCGACAGGCCGCTCTGCAGACGACTGTGATTCCGTGCCTCTTTGGTCGCTCTATAAAAGATAACCACCGCAGTTAAAACTATTATCTCCCAAACAAGGAGGCGCTCTTCCCGGCAGGACACGCGATATTAAACTGCTCTCCTCTCCTCGGGGGAAAAAGTGCACAGGACGTAATTTAATTCTCTGTTTAACAGCAGCTGCACCGCCGTGTTAGCGGAGATAACTGAAGCACATAAGCTGTTATCTGCCAGAGGAGACGGTGTTATTTCCAGCAAAACGTTTCCACTCTGGGATTTAACCTGGCCGACAGAGCTGGCGTTTCAGGGATGGTAATGGTTTCATAGTGGAGGAGATAACAGGACTAGTAAAGTGTTATCAGGCAAAACACGAAGGCTTCACTTCCTGTGTACGAGATGTGATAAGATGATCCATTGCAAAATATGTGTGGATCAAATGAGAGGATGTTGTTTTGGGAATAAAGGAACCAAGACGAATGTAAAGCTGAGGTGTGAAGGACAAATGTACCTTTTAAATCAGGAGGAAGTGTCCCCCCATCCTCAGGCTAATGTTACCTTCATTTACATTCTTGAACTCTTCTTTTGTTGGCTGTTATTTACCTGGATATCTAAAATAACACAGATTTTGCCGAAGTTTTCATCAGAAGTCACTTATTTAGGAGCGGGTGATTAGTTTTTGAAAAAAAAAATCTTATGCATTTTCATTGTCATAAAACTTTGCTTTCCTTTTATGATAAAATAATAACTGCGATGGAGCTGCATGTCTAAGTCCATGTCCACAGTTCTGCATCACTAACGGTTGTGTGTAAATTGCTCATTTCATTTCTTGCTCACTTACATGCTGCAACATCAAGTTGAATCAAAGTAGATTTAATGGGACTTTTTGGTAACTGCTCAACAGGAAAAGACCCGTACTGTCAAAATGGAAAACGAATGAAAGTAAAATGATCTGGATTAATTACAAATATAAAAATACCAAAAAATTCAACCCTCCAAGTCAGTATCTAGAAATACAGCCTTACATCTGTGTGGATGGGTGTTGACACTGAACTCTCAATCTGCATGCTGCACTTTCTCCCCATTTTTCTTTGCAACGCTGCTCGAGCTCTGTCAGGTTGCACAGGGATAGTCAGTAAACAAGTCAGTAAACAGCCTTTTTCGAGTCCAGATACAAGCTCTGGATTGGATTGAGATCAGGACTGTGACTCGGCCACTCCATAGCTTGACGCTGGAAAACAAACGTTCTCCCAAGCGGCTGGTTTCTTGCCAACTGTATCAGATATTCATCCAGGATTTCCCTGATGATGCACACAGCCAGCTGTTGTCACACACAGTCTCTCCCATCTGTCTGAGGCCTCTGCAGAGTTGTCATAAATCTCTGCTGGACTTGTCTCCTTCTTGCACAGTTACTCAGTTTTTGCTTGGTGTGCTATACTCTTTGCATTTCTTAATGGTTGATTTGAGTAAGGATGTTCAGCGAATTTTCTTGTGTTTCACATACAAGAAAAACCCTCCAAACCCAGGAATACTTCAAATGAATCCCCTTGACTATGCACAGATCATTTTTAGATGATTGCATGATTCATTAAACTAATTAAAGTATTAAAGGGTCTGAATGCAAACTATTCAATCTATTTTCACTTTGACATAAACAAATCTATATTTTTATTTTTAATTTTTAAATTAAATCCCTTTTGAGTCCTTTAGAACCTTTATAGGCTACTTTACATAGCATTGTAAAGGCTCTTGTACCCAGTGAAGATTTTTATCAGATAAAAATGCATCACATGTTGTGTCTCTCTGTCTGGATGTAAATGAAAAAATTCCCTCCTACAAACATGAAGGGGACCCACTGTTGCTTTTCACAATAAAATTCAACCCAGGAAGACCATAAACACATAATTATCATCTCACTGACTTTGTCTGAACAAAAACTCATTATAAAATTCACAATTGTTGTATTTATCTGAAGTTTTCTTTTATTTCATTGCCTTAAAAATGTGAGTCCTTGTGTTATTAATGATGCTTATATGATTTTTTTTTAACTTTGGAACCGTATTGAACTGTTTCTGTTCTTCTTCTCTCTTCTCCTTCAGATATTTTCTCCCTCCTGTAAACCCACTAAAAGCTCACACAGAGTTAGAAATAGTTCTGAGCTTGTTGGTGTTCTCTGTTTTCCGACGTCAACATGTGACGGTGAAACTCTGACAAGCGAACTTCAAAACATTTGCAGGAGTTTGCAGAGATCACAGCCTCTGCTCACTGTTTGTCAGACAGATGCAGGGGGTTTCCTTTCAAGAGTTTTGTTCTTTTTATCTTGCATGCGTGCGACAACTCAGCCCGTCAAACATGTTATCAGTGACACTGTGTTAACACCACTGCCGGCCTTGAGTTATCAACTGCTTTGGGGGCGTTCAGCTGAATGTGTGTTCACCCATCAGTGGCTTTTTTTCATTTATCACATCAGATTGTGCTTAAATAGAAAGTTTGTTCTGTTGGCTCTAAACTGTAGAAATTTAATGGATGTGTGGGGACAAGATTTTCATGTTGATGGGTCAAGGAGAAATAACATGATTTGCAAACTAAAGCATCCACATACATCAGCTCTTCTCAGACATGTGAAAGTGGTCATGTGAGCTCCAGAAGTATTTGAGGGTAAGATGCCTTTTTTGCTGCCTTGTCATGTCATTCTCAGGTCATGGTATACAAAAGCAAGTTGAATCAAAGGCAACTGGACTTGGTGTAGATTCTTGAAGACGTTTCACTCCTCATCCGAGAAGCTTCTTCAGTTCTGACTGACTGGCACGGAGACCCAGGTACCTTTACCTCTGTGGAGTCATTGACTGCGTCATAGTATGCGGGTGCTCCTCTGTGTTAAACAATGGTTGTTGAGAGTCGTTTGTGAGTCACCTGATACCAAGTGTGAATGACCATTAACATTGTCACGTTGCTTTTCTTGTGTTTTGGCATAGGGTCTTTGGAGTGGACCGGTGTGTCGAGTGTGTTGCTTGGTTTTCTCAGATACTCCAGACACATATGGTATAACAATGTTGTTGCGTCTGTTCTTCCTCTCCTCTTCCCCTGCGGTGTTGATACTCTTCCTGGATTTCGTGGCTGTTTTCACAAAGGTCCAGTTGGGGTGTCCACAAGCTTTGAGTGCATTCTTCAAGTGCTTCCGCTTCTTCTCTTGGGCCTGTTCACTTGTGGGGATGTTCTCCGCTCGGTGGTCCAGGGTTCTGATGACTCCAAGCTTGTGCTCCAAGGGGTGGTGGGAGTCGAAGAGCAGGTGTTGATCTGTGTGTGTAGGTTTTCTATATACCTTGATGTGAAGGCTCCTGTCCTCTTCGATCTGTATGTTGCAGTCCAGGAAGGCCAAACTGTTTTGTCTTGTGTCTTCACGTGTGAATTTTATGTTGCTGTCCACAGAGTTGATGTGTTCTGAGAAGGCTTGTACTTCCTCAATTCTGATGATGACCCAGGTGCCGTCCACATGTTTGAACCAATGGCTTGGCGCAGTTCCCCTGAAGGAGTTTAGGGCTCTGTTCTCCATTTCTTCCATGTAGAGGTTGGCCACTATGGGAGAAACCGGTGAGCCCATTGCGCAGCCATGTTTCTGCCTGTAAAATTTCCTGTTGTACTGGAAGTAGGTGGTGTTCAGACAGAGGTCCAGCAGTTGGCAGATCTGGTCTGGACTGAGGCTACTTCTGTTGTCCAGCGTGATGTCATGCATCAGTCATCTCCTTACGGTTTCAACTTCCTCCATGGTGGGGATGCATGTAAACAAAGAAGTAACATCGTAGGACACCATGGTTTCATCTGAGTCCAGTATTAGGACTCGAACTTTGTGGGTAAAGTCCATGGAGTTCTGGATGTGGTGAGGAGTGTTGCCAACCAAGGGAGCCAGGATGGTGGCTATATGTTTGGCAATGTTGTAGGTGACTGAGTTGATGCTGCTGATGATGGGTCTGAAGGGGGCTCCTTCCTTGTGGATCTTGGGGAGTCCATACATGCATGGGATTGCCTCTCCAGGATATAATCTGTGGTATTGTTCATGGGTGATGGTTCTGTTCTTCTGTAGATGTTGTAGACACTCAATGGCCTTTTTCTTATATCCACTCATTTCAGTGACTTGTAGGTGTTCGTGTCACTGAGCAGTGAAGTGACCTTGGTGTGGTAGTCCTCTGTGTTCAGGATCACCGTGCATCTTCCTTTGTCTGCTGGCAGGATGGTGATGTTCTGGGCCTTACTCAGTGATGTCACGGCCTTCTTTTCTTGGATGGTGAGGTTGGAAGGGGGTGCCTTCGCATTGGAAAGTGCTGCCGATACCTTCAGTCTGAGCTGTTCTGCCTCTGTTTCTGGTAGTTTGTTCTTCCTTATGGCCAATTCTGTAGCGGTGATGAGGTCCACTACAGGTAGCTCCCTTGGTGTGATGGCGAAGTTTAATCCTTTGGCTAGGACGGCCTGCTCATCCTGGGTGAGTTTCCTATTTGATAGGTTCCTTACCCATCTCTCTTCCGTTTCAGTGGCTGTAGTGCACACTTCTCTGTTCTGTTGGTTCATGTCTGCAGATTCTGAAATTTCCGTGACTGTCTTAGCTTGTTTTTTGTGTGTTGAGAAAGCTGTGCTTTTTCAAAGAACTTGTTGACCTCCTCCATAGCAAAACTTGTCGTCTTTACTCTTATGTTTGCAGGGGCTTGATAAATGTCGATTGTTTTCCAAATAGACTGACAAGAACATTGGAAGGTTGTGTAGTAAATTACAGAACTTAGAGCTTAGCTTTGAGGACTGTTGGCCTCCACCCACACCTCCCTCACCAGCTCATCTCAAGAGGAGGAGGATGAGAAAGACATTAATGAAATAGAGCACAACACTGTTTTCAAAATCTGAGCAAGTTTTTTCCCCAGACAGGAGGAAATAAAGGCAGAAGTAGATTAAAGCACAAGCAAATAAACAAGCACTCTGTAGCTAAATGTGAGCAAAACTAACAAATCTACTCAGTGTCTTCTTATATATGATTGAATGCTCTACATCAAAGTATCATGAATTTGATTTGTTTTTCAAGAGAGAAAAGCGGCGCGCAGCAAGAAAAACAAAGACCGAAGGACTTGAGAAAAAAAGGGCGAGAAAGCTGAGATGAGACAAGAACAGTCACCAAGACAACTAAGGAGCGATGGTGGTTCTGTGTGAAGGTGCGAGAGATGAAGGTTGTGATCTGCTGCTAAAAACAGTGCACCGTGGATGTGTTTTTGTGTACATGTGTGATTACACAATTTCAAGTGCGTGAAAGTTTAGTGAAGTTTTATAGCATCACAGTCAGGTCCTTGAAGATGCTTGAAGTTTTTGCATGTTGGTATCAATGTGCTTTGCGTCTGAATATATTTGTTGGTTCTGTCTTTATTTTCTTGTTTTTTTTTCAATGGCCGATCTGTATGCTCGACAACATGTGTTTTTCGCTGGTGTATTTTTTTAAAATACGACCATTCACGCTGAGCTCTCACCGGCCTGTCAGTGAAAGGGCCAATTAGTGCCATTATCGCTCGAGCTCCAGCTGTGACTCTCAGTACAAAAACCCACACAGAATAACAATTCAAATGCACATTTGCTTGAATGATTCCTGTGTGTTTGCATCACATTCTTGTCTGTCCTGGATTCTGGTGATGTTACCTACAGACATGCCTCTGCTGCCAGCCTTGAACCCCTAGATTCAGTTTATCACTCTGTCCTAAGATTCAATACCGGTGGCAGTTATTCTACTCAACATTAGATCTTGGATGAAAAGGTTGGCTGTGCTTCTCTAACAGAAAGACAGAAAGCCCTTCATGGTAACATGCCATCATACATCACTTCCTTATTAAACCATAATCACTATTTGACCCGTTCAAGTGTTTGGCTAACGCTCGCAAAGTCTCGCATGTAAACACTGAATTTGGGAAAACTGCTTTTAGTCTTTGTACCCACTTCCTCAAGTCACTTCAAGTCACTGATGTTGGTTGGGGCTGGGCTCTTAAAAGACTTCAAGCAGCTCCCTCTGAGAACAAAAAGCTTTATAGACCTGTATTCCCATGTGCATTAGGACTCGCTAACACCTGTAAACAGACTTTGATGTGTGAAAGCTGTGGCATTCCCCTGATATGTGATAATGTAGCAGTTGTTAGCACTGCATTACAAGTGTGCAACGGGTCTTGGAGCCAGGACTTGGGTCAGAGTCTTCCAAGTTGAGCAAAGAAGGTGGGATTTGTCTGCAGTCTGAGAAGCTGAGCCTCAGTTTTTCTTGTTTCTTTTTATAAGAACTGAGCCTCTCATATAAAAAGAAGAAAGAAAAGTCGACCAAGCGAGCAACCTGAGCCGCCCTCAGCAGCTTGTTTGAAGCTGCTCCACAGACACTGTTCTGGAACAGTACAGAATGATCTATAACACTTTCTGTAGATAGATAGATCATGATATATTTTCAGTACACCATTATATATTATTGATATCCATCTCTGTTCTCTCTGATGGGCTTTTCATCTTGGAGAAGCACAGCTGATGAGTCATCTATTCATCTTTCATTCCTCTATTCATCTGATATCTTCTCCTCGGATGATCCGTTGATGAAGTTTTCACAGGTTGAACTCTGTCAACTGCTGCACACACTTTATGCCTAATCTGCAGCTGCTCTGCTAAGATTTTTCTCTAAAAGGAGGATGTTTGCTGTTTAGCACAACAAATGCAAAACTGTCCTTAGATTAAATTACTGTTTTATGGTATACATTGACAATAAACTTTTTCCCAAAAGATGATGTTGATTTCTAATAATGCAAATCTGTTGATGGATGGTTCCCTGCAGAAAGCTTGGACAGAGATGGATTAAGAACAAACACACCGACAAGCACAAAACACAAGATGTGCAAAAACTTGCACTTCCTGATGAACAAAGTCATAACATACACACAACATCTGTCTTATATCATTCTGGTCAGATTTGTGTTGAAGCCCTAAAACCCCTTTTCATATTCATAATGTCTCTTTCATTAGGAAGCAGCCGAGGATGTCTGGAAGCAAAGCCAAGGCCTGTTTAATGAAAAGCCTTTTGGTTTCCAGGAGCAAAGTGATCAGATTATAGAACCAGTGCTCAGAGGTGGAGAGAAGGATGATGGATAGATGGGTGTTTGCAGGAGGAAGGAAGGAAAAATAAATGTCAGCAGTCTCACTAATAACATGATGTTTGGAGAGGTAGTAATGAAGCCGAACAGGTCAGAGCATACCAGTACCAAAGTCTGAGATGTTGTTTCATTAAAACATTGGCAGCGTACATTCTGCAGATTTATTGCATTTATTATAGGTTTTCTTTCACCAGATTTTCATTTAACATGGTGAAAAAACACAACATATAAAATTAACATTTTACACAACACAACACAAGAAGAAATAAAAGGATCCCGTTCTCTACAAATCTCCACCTCCATACATCCAGAGGACTTCTGTGTACGTTCTTGTACATCATGCTTGTATTAGTTTTTTGTTGAAATTGTCTGTTAATTTATGTTTTCGTGCCTGATGACAATGAGATTTCAGGGGGTTCACCCTCTACTTAAATTCAAACCAGTAAAACACAAACCTTATAAAGCAGTCAGTCACAGCAGTCAAATTATTACAGAATCAGAAACAATCACAGACATCTCAAAGGGTCCAAATCTAAAGGTTTAATTCACCACATATTTATCTTCTGATCCTGTGTCATTGTTCCACATGAGGTTTAAAAGTAAGAATGCCTTCTAACTAAATTGCCGTCCTTGACTTGGATGTTTGAAGTCCTTGACTTCCAAAGTGTGGTCATGTCTAAAACCGCATTTAAATTAAGAAGTTAGAAGATAGAATTTTGTAATTGACTTGACTGAGATGAAAATATGTATATTTAGTAGAAAATAGCTTTGAGAGAACGGAGCTATTGAGGTCGTCACATCGTTCATCAGTCAAATGCTTGTTTTGGAGGCAGGAAGTGACAGTTAGAGAAAGACATAATGGAAATGGAGGGGAGCGTGTGGGAGGAGGGATGAAAGGATGGCGCGCTGATGAAGGGAGTGTGTGTGAGATAAGAGCACAAACAAGGGTGAGACAGACAGACAGACAGAAACAGAACTGAGGATGACAGGGTAGAAAAAAGATGAGGAAAAATAGGAGGGTATGTTTATGTGACAAAGAAAACTCGATGAGGACATGATGATGGTCAAAGGTGAAGGATGTTTTCAGATCTTTAATTAAAGTAGAAATTAACACAATGTTCAAGAAACAAATGCTGTCTGAGGTTCAGGTTGTGTGTGTCAACCAGCTCCAAGTTTCCACTAAAGATATAAATCTTTATTAACAGGTGATAATCAAATAATAATCCAGTCCACTTATCTTTTTCATTATGAGTTCTCCAATCAGTGATGAAGACTGTTCAGCTCAGACAACAAAACAGCAAGTGGGGTCATATCTGTCAGGGCCTATTTTTAATGGATTTATATGCGACCGTCCTCCAAAGAAAAGTGTCCAGAAACAACATATGTTACGTGTCTGACAGCATTATGGGAAGAATCCTGCAGAGACAGACCTTTTTGATGAAGAGTAAAACCTATTTGGTGAATCAGAAACAGCAGCAAAATCACTCTCATCAAAGCCACCAGACTCCATTGACAAAAACAGTCATTTAAAATTGCTGATCATCGTAGAACACACTTCATTCAATCTCAACAGAAACAATACAAAACTCACCAAAACCGTCTTGTTTCGTCTTTGTACTGTTGCAACAGTACCTCTGTTTTGATCGAAATAAAATCTTAATTCACAGAATTAGATGTGAAAATGTCAGGAGAGGAGTGAGAGGGAGGACGGTCAACATGTAGAGCCAGAATATTTTCTCATCTAATATCTAATATAGTCACAGCCAGGCTCTTAGACTGCAACAAAAATGGGAGACACATACCAAATTCATTTACTCACTCAAAAATCAAAACCAACAGATTGAAAAGGAGTTGCCTGGATGTTGTACAAAGGAAATGAAAGTGTGATGCAGGTGTGTGTGAGGCACAGAGATCTGCCTGCAGTGGTTCAGCTGTGGGCCTGTAGTCAGGGAGCGTCGTCAAGTTAATGCGGCGGCACCTGTGTCCACATCCTCCACCAGCAAGGTTAGAAGCACCAGCCGGGTCTCACTGTCTCTCGCTCTCTCTTTGGTTCCACATCTCCAAGATTTGTGTTTGGTTTTTGCTGCCACCAACACTGACACACATCCTTCACTCATCCACACACTCCACTCGCTACTGGTGCGATTCAGTAGTTGGCACTTTAACCCGACTTGTCACATGCATTGAGCCGCTTTGTGACAACAGGAGTAAAGAACGCTTTCAAGATGAAAAAATGAAAGTGACGCCACGATAAAGAAAACCAGCATCATGCAAAACAAACAAGGAAGCGTGTATGTGTGGGTATCACATTACAAAATGCATTCAAAAAATATGAAATGAAAATATCACAATGACCTACAGTACTTGATCCCAGAAACTACATGTGCCTGTAGTTTGATTGTTACAATATTTTTTCAAAGTGTGTTAAAAGTTTTAATAATTTTAAATGTTGTCTTTCGGACATTTTTTGCAGTGATTCAATTTGAACTTTCAATTTTGCATAACAGCAACAGGGAATCAGAAGCTCAGGTTTCTTGTGGGCTCTAATTTCTCATCTGATGTTATTCAACCTCAAAAAGGCAGAAAAAGAAAAGATTGTTGGTTTTTTTAGTAAAAATTTTCCTCTTTTCTCTTTTGTTTTTTTCTGCTTAAATAACAGCAGTAGAGGAGGAGCTGCTGACACCACTGAGAACTCAACGGGGTGCCCTGTTCAAAATATCTAAATTTTCCTGTCTGTCTGGCTTCAACGCCGACAGCGAGGACGACCGGGAGCACCTGCTGTAGACAGACTTTTACACTCACTCAGTTGGTCACAGTCACGTCATTGTCAGCTGAGTCGACAGCATTTAAAAAGCGGACGTTTGGATGTAGAAGAATTTTACACTGAACCTCAAACCTCTGAACAATTTTAAGCTCATGAGCAATTAAAATTTGTCCAAAACGTGCAGGGATTTAATCTGAGCTCATCTGCAGCTGTGAGAGGATCAGATTGTTTGGATCATAGCAGAAACGATTGTTATGAAGTTATTTCACAGTTTCTGGAACATATCTTAATTCCACACATCGATTTATGACTGCTTCAAGGAGGCTGATGAATACAAAACATTTTCCAATCTCGGATGCTTGCATTCAAGGTTTTTGCACAATATGATGTGGAGTTTTAAATTGTGGTGTTTGGATAGAAATCAGTTTAGTGTGTGATTCTCTTCATTGAGCCTTTAGCCAACCTTAACGTGAGCAGACAGTGCAGAGGAACAAAAACAAGGTTGAATTTAATGGTTGTAAGAGTGAGATGCAGAAAATAAGTGAACAAATGAGGGAAGAGAAGAAAAGCTGATGAAAATTCTGAAGAATTTAACCAAACCTTTTCTTTTTTATACACTTTTGTGATGATATGTCGCAGGGTTCAAGTCACCCACAGCAGGCTGCTGCTAGTCAGAGACGTGACAGCAGCGGATTTAAAGTGACTCCAATAACAAACGTGATCTCAGGTCATTATGATGTGGTGCATTACTGAGTCAGAGTTTCTCCATATCCCGCTCCAGAGAGGTCAGAGGCTGGAGACGGTGCGCTTCACTTTTCAGGTCAAAAGTTGAACCACGAGCTCAAGTTAATGGATGGTCTTTTATTCACCTCTTACACCTTATTAAAAAAAATTCAGCACTTTTGTTTTTGCTCCCGTTTATCGTCAGTTCAAACAAAAGACTTTTCCTGTGCACACAATTTCAATTTGCTTTTATATTTTGGTTGTATATCTAATTGGCTGTACTGACATTTTTGAAATTAGAGAATATAAACCTACTGTGTGCAGGGCAACCTCACTATGTTAACTTTGGTCTACTCCAGGTTTTTTTTGTAATGCTAGTAAATATACACATAGTATATTCCAACTTTCATTCATTTTTACTGTTGAGGAAAAATATCAAACCATCTCTGCCACATGGTTTTGATAATACTTTGGACAGGTCTGAAGTTTACTTGCATTCAGAGCTGAGGAACCCGGGACTACGTTTAGTTTACTGTCTCCCCCCACCTGCCAGCTGTCTCCCATCTCATCAGCTCTCCTCGCTCACCTGTGCTCCCAGGTGCAGACAATCACCAATCATATATAAGCCTCTTCAGTACACTCCCCCGTCGCCACATTGCTCTGTCTCTGTGGCTGTGTTTCTCCCAGTCATCCTGCCTCTTGTGTCTCAGAGACTCTCTCCATGTTGCCTGACCCGTCATTCCTGAGTTGGTTAATAATCACCTGTTTGCCTTGAACTCTGTAAATAACGGTCATTACCGACTATCTCTGGTTTCCGTGTGTTGCACTTGAGTCCAAACATACCACGTGATAATTACTTTTAGTAGCTGTTCCATTTCTTGACTTCAGCTGTGATGTGATGATGTGTGTTTTGAGTTCTTGTCCCTGTGTTCAATATCATTGGATTGATTAAGGATTGATTAAAAGTAATACATTACTGTTACGGACAAAGTCAGTAGATTTCCATTCACAGACCTTGGAAACAACAAGTGGCCCTTGTGAGTTAATTTTGTCAAACTGTTTTCCAGGGTCAAGAACGAACCTTTAAGCTCCACACAAATAACCATCTGCTCCCGTTGTGACGTTAATGTGTGGAAGCCAAGATAAATCTAACTGCTACAGACACTAATTTTCATAAAGAAAGAGCCAGAAAAAAGGACGAGAGCGTGGAGTGGAGCTACAAGGCCAACCACATTCAGTCTGAAGCACTCATTACCGTGTTTGAATAATACATCAGTCGTGGCTGACGGCCCAGCGGCTTCATGCAATAACAGAGAGAGGTAACAGAAGAGCAGGAGAGGCAGAGCAGGGGGGACATGAAAAGAGAAAGGATGAAAAGCAATGCTGACATTGATGATGAAAAAGGGGGAGAGGACATACTGTCAGACGGAAACGTTTAAATTCACTATAATCAGTTAAAGTTGTCACGTGATGTCCGTTAAATAAAATGTCTTATTTGAAACCTCTGACAGCTGGTGCTTTCTTTCTGTAAAGTGCCAATCATAGAGCCAGTAAACAGGTTCCTGCCTCAGGTTTTCCTCCAATCTTCAACATCAGTTCTCCAATAAGCCACAAGAAAGCTTTGACATTCATGACAGAATTGACCTGTCTGTCTGGATTCCTGTCTGGCACCCGATAAGATCCAGGATGACTGTACTGCAAAGGCAACATGGCTCGTGCATTATTTGGGTCCATAAGAGCTTTCGTTGACTTGACCTAACTTACCAAGCTTCAAAACTCTGTCAGTCTTGCCACTTCGCTCTTTCGAGTCATTCTGTTCATTTACAGAGTCTATTTAAAACAAAGAGCCTATTCTCTATAGGGTGAGATAATTGTGCTGCTCCTAGTGCAGAGATGTGTCGTGAAACGAGGCCGGACAAAACCGACCGCTGCACCGATATCAGGAGACCATCACTTGATTCAGGAATTCCATTTTTCTCAGTCACATACTGCTGTCTGATGCACACACACATACGTTCATGTCGTGTCTGGCAAGCAAAAACATGCACACATCTCCAGTGAATACACGCAAACAAAAAAATGCCAGTGTTTCCGGGGCTTCGCTTCTTTAGCTGTCAGGACTGCAGGCCGCTCCGTATCTCCATTCACTCTCACATGTTTTTGTCATGCATGAGGACATTGTATTGACTCGCGCTCGCTCCCTGAAGGCATCAGGTCTCAGTACCCTTCAAATTAATTGCACGGCATGTCGTCCGACCACATCTAAAGGCAGGTGTGTTCTGAATGGCCGCTCTCGATAATGGATCGGAGGAGCCTGCCGTCACAGAGAGAGGCGAGACGTAATGAATTGAACAAATGGCACAAACATGCAGACCTTCTCAAATACAGGTTTACGGTCCCTCAAACACAGGTTTGTGCTCTTGCTTTACTCTCTAATAAGGCGTGATTGTCACAGCTCATTATTTCACTACCATGTTTGCGATAGTATACCTCCACATACAGTGTCCACACTGTCCACACAGTACAAACACATGATGAACAGTTGGCCTTGTTTCAGGCTTTTACCCTGATCACAGGAGTGCATACTGTACATGCCAACATCAAACTCTGCTTTGACCCTGAAGACGACCTTGATGTAAAGCATTCAGTTCATAGAAGCTCCACGCGTTTCCATTTGGATTAGTATGAAAACAGAGGTTTTTATTCTTATCCAGACAAATAAATGGTGCAACCAGCCTGCTAACGAGCATCAGCAAACTTTTCTGACTGCATCTTACTGTTTATTCATGGAGAATATAAGTAGAAAGTGAACACGAACTCTGATCATTATCTGATCCATCAGCAGATTCTGTTCTCAAAGTCTTAGCTGGTTGGCAAAGATGTGGAGAATATTTGCTCATGAACTCTGTTTTAGTTCCACATTAAAGCAGGAAGATTAATAAGGCAGTTGCTGGCTCATTTCAGCCGCACACCAGTTTGTTTTGTTTTGTTCATAGTGCTTCAACATCAACATGGAGTTACAGAAGAAAGCATGACACCGGATCGTTGTTGCATGGCCGTGCACAAAAATGACGTGTAAGAGCAGCCGTCACTTTTTCATACATCAGCCTAATCTTTGTGGGTCTTTAGACTGCATCGCAAACACAGACAACAAGCTGAAAGAACCTTTTAGTTCCTTGAAAAGTTGTTCCTGGGACTAAAGGTTTGGGTTACTCTGGGTGTAAACCTGGCTGAAATGAACAGACTTAGCACTTAATGCTTCCTGATGGCTCATTACTCATGGCAGGACCTGAACAGTGCGCCTGCATCTGAAAATGAAAAAATTTTAAAAGGAATAAGATGTTGGCTTTTGGCTTTAGTTCGGCATGAAGTGTTCTCGCTCTGCATGACAGGTTCTCGAATGTACACAAGCCTCTGCGTCCAACCTCACCAACACACACAGACACACACAGATATGATCTAACTTTGCCGCAGTCTGTGACAAGAGAAGGCGGAGAGGCGAGAAAATGAAAGCAGCCAAAGCGCCTCTGGCTCCGTTTCTCTTCCTGCCTCTCTGTCTCGAAAGTTTCTCCCTCGAGCCATCACCTCTGTCGACTCTCTGTGGAACAAATTACCTGAGCATTAGACACACACACACACTTCAGCTGCCTTGTACCTTGCCATGGGAGGAAGATTATTAAAACCCTGATATGGTCTGAAGTCTGCAGAGAAAACATGTCGCTGTGTGCGTTTGCCCACAGCGGCACTGCAGAGCTGCTGTCCTCCTGCATCCGCTTTCATGTGTCGACATGTTCCAGTAAATGTCTGCATATGTTATGTAATAATGTCCAGCCAGTGTCACAGCTTCACCCAGCTTCACATAAATCAACTGCAGATTTTATGGGATAACTTAATACCACATTATATCCACATTATAGAGTATCTGAGAACCCTTTAGCCAGAAATAACTGCAGCATGCAATGATGATTCATAAAGATCTGTTTCTATGACAAACTGCTTTGAAGACTGAATGTTCATGAGAAGTGACAGTTTATTTTATTCCCACAGCTCCACATGATCTAATGTAACAGGCTGTCGCATTATTCAGAAACAACTACTGCAACTGACAAAAATGAAAGCGTTGAGTGTAATTTGCGAGAGAGAGAGAGAGAGAGAGAGAGAGAGAGCGAAGGGAAGAAGAGAGAAAGATCGGAAATGACTGATTGTGTCACCTTGTTCTTCTGGCCTTGCTGCTTTTTCCATTCACTCAAACATGCAGATGTCACACACTTTTTCCCACTCGTCAATAAATATGTACACACATGAACAAACACACACACAAACACACACAACATTCTCATTAGTCTCAAGGTCGAAGATTGGCAGATGGAACAGAGTGTCTGCCATCGACAGTCAGGATGAATCAGGAGGTTAACCTGACTGTGTGTGTGTGTGCGTGTGTGTGTGTGTGTGTGTGTGTGTGTGCGTGTGTGCACAAGCGTGTGTATGTGTGTGTGTGCGTGATCTGACAGATGGACATTTAGCTCAGTTTATGAGAACAGTGATGTCTAAATGACTAAGATAGCTTTCAAATCATCCATCTACTCAGAGGTCTACTTCCATTAAAACTACATCTACAAAGGTTCTATAAGAGTCTTTCTAAATGTCTTTTATTTTGACTTAGTTGTGTGTTTGTTGTTTAGTTATCTTCAACTTCAAATTCAGCTTGGTATACATGTAAAAATGGTAATGATAGTAAATGAAAGCTGAAATCTTGTGAGAAGTCGCGTGGACAGTGATCACATTTATTGCATTTGTAGCCGTTAAAAACTGTGAGTCCATCTTCATTAAACCAAAAATTCTGTGTCTTTTGTGTTTAAAAGAGCAGTTTCTTGATCCTGTTGAATCCTGTTCAAGCAACTGAGCTCAGACCTAATTTTCCTAATTCCAGAAACTAACCATCCCTTTAAGGCATTTGATTGTATTTTAACCAGTTTATTAAAACTTCAAAAATGTGTGGAATTCTGCGTGTTGCCTAAAGGCAGTCAGTAAATAGGAAATAGAAAGAGTGGACCCAAAATGGACTCTTGGGAGACACCACAGATGAGGAGGTCACGTGAAACCATCAAACATAGAAATGAAAGTAACTAAGAACGTAATTCCAACCCATTTTTCCATAAAGTAAACATGGAATGGTTGTACTGAAGGTAAAGATGAAGTAGACCAGCCTGTTTTGTCAGCGGAGCGGAGGTGAACTGGTTCAGTCACTGTGTCTAATCAGCTCTCACGGATGAACGCACGGCCGGTGGCAGTAGTCAGGGACACGGTCGAGACCTCACTACCTGCCACATCCTTGGTAACCTGAGCAGCTGAGGTTTACACCTACCTGTTTGGTCAGCTGGCCAGCTCACACACTTCAGTCACAAACTGAACACATGCTCGCGAACAGGTTGAGAAAACATTTAATAAAAATTCAGAACATTTATCACTGAGGATGTCCCTGTGCATCCAAAGCTTGGTGTGTCTTTGAGTTTTTAAAGGGTTAAAATGTTAAAAGTACACCTTTTGCTCTTTGTGGCATCTTTATGATCAGATTGTTACCCAGATGTTTGTATAGTTGATGATGGATTTTTGAAAGTTATTTGAGGCAAACGTTTTGATTACATGTGATTCTATAATTATCCAGTTTACAGACATTCAGTGAATCACTCGTCTGTTGCCCGACCTGAGTGAGACAGTTTCCACTCGTATTTATGAATCCCATTACAGATCATGATGCAATTATCTCGACTCAGCAGGCTGTCTGTCATTGCTGCTTGTCTCATTATCATCAGGTAATCTTTCTCAAGATCATGGCATTAGCAGGCCGCCGTTGTTTCAGCCTGAAACAGTCAGTCAGTCCTGCTCTATCCTCACAAATATTGTAAATACGATTTTAAGTTACTGCATCCGGTGACCAGGAAGAGCTGAGAAAGAGATTTCATAATAATGAATGTGTGTCATTGGATGTTCCAATAGTGAATTGAGTTAATCTCAATTAATTAAACAGAAAATTCAAATATTATTCCACATGTTGTCGATCATTTTCTCTCCCACTGCTGCATGGGACAGAAGCAAAGAGTGAAATGAGCATTTAGGTTGCACCATGGAAACACGACGAAAAGTCAATGATGGACTGAGTGTAACTAAATCCTGATTAATAATGTAATAATGTCAATAATCATGTCCTGGTTCGCTCTATTAGTCCTTCTAATTGTCACCAGACATGTAAACCCCACCAATCACACATGGGAATCTGGATGTATAAACTCATCTTGACCCTGCAGCACAAAAACAGATTTTCATTGTGGTGAAAGAAGAAACATTAGAAAAAGTGAAAGATGACTTAGCTGCAGTGTTTAATCCATGATCACAGCAGGAGGTCATAAAGTACAGCGAACACAGTTTATGAAAGAGACGCCAAGTGCTGAGAGTATGAAGATTCATCCACATTTGTGTTCCAAGTGATAAACAAGGGATGATTCACACAGACTAGGCAGGCGAGTGTAGACCTCAGAAAACAAAACGAGCTTCAATTTGTGCTTTAAAAGCTGAGATTAGAACAAGAACTAGAGCCAACCTTTGAGACATATGTTCCCAAATTATGATTAATGCTAATCATTATTGTTATTTCTGCTTCTTTATTAAATGACATTGACTGAATGTGACCCAAAGATGCACATGAAAAGCAAATTTGATCACAGACTAACTTCATCAGAATTTGCTCAGAGACGATGCCACTGAAATTTAACTCTGAGAAGTTTTTCTTCTAGACTTAACAGTGAATGAATGAGATCTTGATCATTGAATTCATGCTGAAGCTTGACGACTGCCTGGAGTTACAGCTCAGGAGAATTCAATTAAAATTCAGTGAGGTTCAGTTCAGAGAAAATGTCCTCAAGCAAACCTCTCCTTTATAGTTAGATGAGAATATGGATATTTTTACTGTGCGCCTGATGTGCTCACTTGGCAATGAAGATATAGAACATTAAGTGGCACAGAATGTATTTGTCTGGCACTTTTCCAGAAGGAGTGTCTCACAATTCGATAACAAGACAAATGGCAACGACGTCCGAGACATTTGTCTGTGCACATGGATTTTCAGGGCTGTCGGCAAGAGGCCGTGACCCTTCAACTCTTGAACTGCCATTCGCTTCTCATCAGTTGACCTTCAGGGGTTATGATAATAAATCTAATCAGAGGCTTGACCGATTGATTTGTAATGAATCTGACTTGTTGAGGTCAAGGTTTGATTTGATTTCATAATGTTTTTCATTAGCTCTTTTGTAATATGCTGAATGCTTAAATTCATCTTATTATAGATGCTTACAGGAAATTACTTATTTGACCAATTCATGCAGAAATATTGCAGAAATTGAACATGCTCAAACAAATAAACTCAAATTTCCATTAAATTTCATATTTTCAAGAATACGAATTCCTTTCCTTTGGTCTCCACATTATCTTAAAGGTATACTTATGAGAAACAGAGAGAAGTAGATGACGGTGAAGATTGATAGCACTCTCATGTTTATGTGCAAAGTGTGGAGAGAGAGGAGAAAATTAGCAAAGCATAAAGATCGAAAACAGGAGGAAACAGACAGCATGGCTCTCCCCAAAATGAAAAAATAGGCCCCTCTGAAGCTTACAACACTTAAAACACTTGTCTCATGTCATGCCCAAGATCCACAGAGAGAGAGAGAGAGAGAGAGAGAGAGAGATTAGACCTGTAATTATCACAGAAGCATTGATCACTCACACACACAATCACAGACACCTAACATTAAAAGATGACTCCCAGTTTGTCTCGGCCGCTCTTAGTTGTATTCAAACTGGTCCAAGTCTTTGTTGTAGCGACACACTTTGTGCAAATCCAAACTTTAACATGATAACTTGTCAGCTGATTTGAATTTGACACATTCTGCATGGTGCCACTCTGCATTTCAGCAATGAGCTGATGTCAGGCTCCACATGAAAATATGTCAATTTGAGGTCGTCAGACTTTGAAGGACCAAAACAGCCAAAATCAAAATTAATTATTTAATTGCTGTCATTCAAAGTGTGTCATGGGGACAGCTTTTCGGCTCTTGGTTAGATGATCAACATCAGAGTCAATCACAGCTCAACTACACATGCCGTGCTCTCACACCGGTGGCCAGGCTCACGATGGGTCTTCAGCTAAGAAGAAGCCACCTCGGTTTTCTCAGTAGTACGTCGTTTTTCCAACTCGCTCATTGGTTGGGACTGTCCTCCAGAACAACAAATAGAAATATTTTCTGATCTGACACCACCATCGACAGAATCATTCATCAGTGCCTCCCAAAGCCTTTACAAACCGGACAAATGATTCTGCTTTATGACCTGACAACTAGGACCTGGTTCTAGTATTTGGTTATACAGCACAATGGTTTTATGCATGTCCAAATCGGTTGGTTAAAATTCATGAATTCTTCCTCATTGATTCATAAAAGTGATTTTACACCATCATATAATAAAGTCTCTTTAACGCCGAGTCAGATGGATTGTCTGACTACCTGCAGCTCTTGGCTCTTGAGACCAAACAGATGCTACAAACAGAGTCAGAGTCAGGAGAGAAGGTGATTTTCTCTTCATTTCATCTCGAGACCCTGTGTGTCCCTAACATGACAAAAAATCACATTGTGTAATTAGTTGGCAGTGTTTATCTGTCAGTGTGTCCAGAATTCATTTCCTCCCTAAGACGGGAGATGGAGTGCAGCGCTCCTTTTGTTCCCAGTGAATGCAGGCAGCTGGCACTACTTTATCTTCCTCATGGAGGCGGATGTACTCTCACACCGGCGCTTATACACACACCTGGACACACACACACAAAACTGAGGGACAGTGCATGCCCGCTTGAATGCACAAACACTGATAACATGCATCGACAAGCTGCCAAGACCATAAAAGCACACAAAATGCAGACACACACACTCGGACGGAACGTGCATGGACACACATACACACTCTCTATTGTGTTTCATAAACATGAAGACCCTCCGACACTACACTCACTATTGTAACCTTGATCATTTTTAGACCTTGTTCAAATATCAGTTTCTATAAAAGCAAATCAAATTGTGACTAAATGTAATAAGCTGCTTTACCACAGAGAATCTCCAGGGAGCTAACAAGAAACTCAAATATTACCCAGAGGCAAGCAAGCACTCGCTCTGTAATGAAACATGTTGGTAAAGCCGAATAAAAGAGACTGAACTTCATCGCTGCCTTCTCTCCTGCCAACCTGAGCACAGCCTGAGCTCCTCACACAGGAACCAGACGTCTGCTCCAGCAATCAGATGTGAGGCCTCAGAGGACGTGGCTTTAGTTGTGCAGACCATGCAGCATACGTACACTGCGTCTAGTAAATGGATGATATATAACATGTACTACATGTACTACATGTTTGAACAAGCTGAAAAAGCTAATGCACTAATTAACCTCTCTACTACAAGTGAAACCTAACGTGAGACGTCTTGTGCAACACATCAGCTGATCCACAAATATGACCCTTATCTTATAGAAAAAAACCTTCATCCTGATCCTATTGTTGGATTAAATCCAGGTCCTAACCTTAAAAAAATATACAACCAGCCCTCATAAACCAGCACTTTACTCAGTATCAACAGCAACTTGACCTCACTTTTGACAGCTTTCCTCATTATCCCGCTCTCGTAAGGACATTTAATCCTCACAGGTAATATAACAGCACGTGTACAGAGTCACAGTCTGCATACTTGAAAAAGCTCTGACCTAATCCTATAAAGTCAAGGACATACAGACACATCAGACTGTGGATGTATCCAGCTGTGTGGCTCTGCATGCATGCAGCGGCAGTGGCACCATGTTAGTATGCGTGTTGTATACTCGCAGTTTGTGTGAGTGTGAAAGGCCATTTTAATTAAACTCTATGGGGAAAGGATCAATTAGGTCAAAACGCAGCACCGGTGCATGACTGCCAGAACCACGATATTAGTTTGATGCAGCGAAAGCTCTGGAGGATTATCGTGGTTTGAGTGATTGACAGGTAGATAGCAGAAAGCAGTGATCAGATGAGAGGAGACATGAGTTTAGTGTAAAAGAGGGGAGTAGAAGACGGAGGGAGATAAGAGATGTAATCTCCAAATAAGACTGAAAGTCTGAAGCCTGTTTGTGCAACACATTATCACAGCAGGTGGTGAAACAGTCATGAATCTATAGGATTTGTGTATATGAGCACAAATTGTTTTTTTTCGTTTTGCGCCTGCACACGTTTCTTGACTGAATGAAACACTACATTTATGAATCTTGCCAGAGTCGCAGGAAGGTGGATGTTCGTTCAACTTTGACACCAGAATCCAGGGTTTGCATCTGCTCGTGGTTCGGTTTGGGCAACAAAAGCACTTTGGTTAAGGTCAGGAAAAGGTTTGTTTTTTATCAGTTCAGCTGTCAATACTCAGGACATTTAATCAATAGAATTCATTTTTGTTGAGGTCAGAGTAAGAAAATAACAAGTTCACAGCATTTAATCTATAGGATTCATGTGCATGGACAATTCTTCCATTTGAAGATTATACTGAGCATCACAAAAAAAAAATTCATGCAATGCACACAAGTCCTACTGATACTGATACTACTGAGACTATTTCATGAACTGACATGATACTGGTTTGGACTGCAAGGTTCATCGATCCTCAAAGTATAAAAGTGCACTGATGGTTTTGTTGTTTTCAGAGCCTTATCAGTATGTGGGTGGTGTAACTGGAAAGGTTAGCAGGTCATTAATAAAAGGTTTGTCCTCTTGGGAACTTAAAGATGCTCAATAAAGGTCAAGGCAATTTGGAAGTTATGAGAAATCTCTAGTCTATTTTTGCCAAATCAGGGTTTTTTTTCTGATGATGCAAACAAGATAACGTGGGAAACCTATAATTGAATGTCACGAATGTCTCTGCTGTAAATTATCTCTTAAATGTATTTTTAAATACGCAGATGTGACTTGAGTTTAATCAATGAGACAAAACAGAGAATGGAACAAGCAGAAGGTGACGACAGGAAGGTGAAACGAGAAATGAGGCAGAGCAGAAAAAAGATAAGATAAACCTTTATTCTTCCCACAGTGGGGACATTTGCATTAAAGGGGAGAGAAAGCAGCATGAAAGAAAAATCACACAGGAAGCTCAATCTCACTGTGTCTTACATGCATGCAGAAATCTTAAAAACTATTTTCCTCAGTCCTGATTTTCTTTGCTTTTTTTTCTCCTGCCTTCTGAACTCTTTGATGAGGATGGCCAATCTGTACCCGTCAGCTGTGCTTAGAAGACAGCATGAGTCTACAAAAGAGACAAAACACACGGCTGATTGCTCTGCCCAGCGGCAAAGCCTCGCACACACACACACACACACACACACACACACACACCTCAAAACTCACATTCAGGTAATCAGAGCAACCACAGCAACAAAAAAATCAACTATAAACAAATTCAAATTATCAGTAGGTTTTACACAGGATCCCATACTTGTTGGAATCGGGGTCGTGCAACACAAATAAATAGCTGTGAAAAATAAGCCTCAGTTCGTTCTTCACTTCCTTGGTGGGAGATGTATTTTTGCCCACGCTCATAGCAACGATGTCTTCTGTAATTTTAGTGACTCATGAATGTTAAATTATGCAGAAATAAATCGCAGGACAAATTGCTGCACATTCGAATGAATGCATGCAGAGATTTGGGCTCCTATCTGCGTTCACTGTGGCTTCAAATAGCAGCATCTCACCAGCTGAGGCGTTCAATGTTTAAGTCTTAGGTAATTTTGGCACAGTGTGAATCTTCTAACAGCCAGTTTTAACAGTTTGTGTGTGTGTTTTCTATATACTGGACTCAGACTTCTCCTGGTTTCGACCTTATTGGTGTCTGAGCAGCACATTTTTTCATTATTGATTTAAAGATGGACTACAGGGACTTCTGATGTAAAGAAAGTCAGTATGTGGGACTGCAGCTGAGATTTATAGTCCCACCCTCTCCCACGCACAGCGTCTCACTGAGGGACACTTTGACGGGGACGGATTAGGAGGCTGTTTTTGGGGAGACACTTGTGTTACTGTGATATATCACATAACCTTTGTACTTCAGCAACTTTTTCTTTCAACATACTTGGAAATTCTCTGACAGGGACATGCAGGAACCACTTTAAGGCAGATGTTTATTAAAAAATGATTGACAGTCGTCTCATTCAGTCAGTACATAAACGTCGACACTTTCAACACCTGAATGGTCTGTGCGCGGGCAGATTTTACTTAACTACATGTCCTTGGATCCTATTCATTTTGACAGTCACCAGTTACCTCTCTACCTCTCTTTATTCACTTTCAAGGTCCTTACTTTCTAAAAGTCACTCTTCAAGCAGCAGTGATAATAGTGCTATGCAAACCAATTCTGCTTGACCCATCCTGATGTGATTGTGTCAAATGTATCCAAATATTTTAAGGGATCAAGGGTTTGATTCAGAGCAAAAAGTCAGAATATGTAATTTGCACGTTGCCTTCCCCGTCAGTGTATCAGCAAGGTAACATTCACAATAATCCTTTCAAAAACATCCATTCAAAAAATCCTGTTTTGTCCCCCTCACTTGTTTTGTTCCAGGCTGATTTTCTCACTGAAGTCCAGCCACCACAGTCCAGACGAGAGACCATCTAAGTGGAGAAAAGAAAGTCGATATTTCTCAGTTGTTACTGTGAGCAATGAGCTTAATGAGCTTCAGCATGTACTGCTTTTAACCCTGAAATTTACACCTCAAGACGCTATTCAGGGCAGAAGAAAGCTACTTTCCAATATGTTTTCTAGGTAAAATAATCAACCAGACTTTGCTTTAACCAAGTCTTGTGATTATCTTCTGTGCTTTTCTAAAGTGTTTTATCCTTTGTCTCCAGCCAGCTGCCTCTGATGCGAGACTCTCCAGCATATTTTCACGGACTGACTTCGACAGACTACCGACCCTGCCTGTTTTGTACCTGTCTTACCCGGATCCTGGAAATCGCCTTGACTATCTGTCCCCAACTACAATGACCTGCCTCAGTGTCCCTGTGTGTGTTTGCCTGTCCATTGGCATCCTTTAATGGAGTACGTCCTCATCCTGATTCACTTATCAGCTTTCCTACCCCCCGCCTAGCTCTGATTTCTTCTGCTGTCTGTTCCCTGTTTGATTATTTAATGTCTTGGAGTGTTTCCTGGCTTTGGACTCCCACCTTGTCTCCCGTCCGCTCCCCACTGGTACATTGAACTGTTTAGTGAGAGTGTGACTTTCCCAGGACAGGGATTAAAATAAGTGTAATCTTTGTACAGAATGTGGCCAAAAGGAAACAAACAAGGCTGCTTTAAATTTGTCCAAATTCTTAAAACAGCCTGACCCAAGTGCATAAGAAAGTTGTATTTGCACATTTTGTAACGTTTGTAGTTTGTGTTTGTGTTACATTACAAAATGTACACAAACAGAAACTACAAACGTTACAAAATGTGCAAATACAACTTTCTTATGCACTTGGGTCACAGTCAGGGTTAAGACAAACCAACGCTGGCTGTCAGTAGGAAACAGGAAGTGAAAGGTGATCTCTTGTGTCCACCTCACATGCAGGAGGCGTGGGATGGTCTCGCTTCCTCTGCCTTTGGTCCAGAGAGTTGGGTCACTTTAGGTCCTTTGTCAGGCTGTTTTAAGAATTTGGACAAATTTAAAGCAGCCTTGTTTGTTTCCTTTTGGCCACATTCTGTACAAAGATTACACTTATTTTAATCCCTGTCCTGTTATCATATACTGAGCCTCTCTGTTGATTCTGTCTTAAATCCCAAAGTGCGTCATGAATCATTTGTCCTATTTCAAAGTAATTACTAATTTAAACCTTTACCTATAATGAAAGTCTAAACAGGCTGTTGTGCGTCCCTGTTTAATTTAACAGTTGCATTTAAATGTATTCATCTCCACATCTATCTGGTTGCAGGATGCATGTCTCATCTTAATCTTCCCTTTCCTTTTCTAACATCCTTCATTAGCTTCTCCTCGCCCACACACCAATAAGAATGTCATCAAGGTATTCATTCAAAAGCCAGTAATTAACATCAGGGGTGAACTCAAACAGTCTTAACTTAATGAGTTCATTACAAACGGCACCCTGCTGACCCACTGGCTTTGAGAAAGTTAACTTTTCCAAAGTTCAGAAACTCTCACCGAGCAGCAAATACTTCAGATGAGTTCTTGCTCTGTTCTGGAGAAAGTCTGATGCAAAATAACTGCATGTCTTCTTGTTTGGTTTTTCCTCTATCCAGATAATATTGCAAAGTTTCTGTCCTTCACACTGGTGATCCCTTAACTTTTCATCTTCTGCCATCAACACGTTACTTTGTTTTTTGACCCCTAACCTGAAAATCCGAAGCCATTTCCATCAGCCAGAGCTGTTGTGTTCACTGATAATTAGCAAATCTTCCCATGTTAACATGCTGAATAAGATGGTGCCCTTGGTGAACACACTGTATGTACATTGGCATTGTGATCACAGTATGTTGACATTGGCACCCAGCCTCACATAGCACAACTGCAGACTCGTCTTCCATGTGAATCCATTTTAAAAGAAACTATCTGTCAAAGACATTTTCTTTTATGAGCAGCTTTTATTGGAATAAATAAGCCGCCATGTTTGGATATTTCACATCCTGTTGAGGTTTAAGTTACTGGACCCAGGAGTGAGACACAGACAAGGGTGACAGGGTAAAAGGGATTTATTAATCAACAAGACTCCAGGACTTACAGTAAAACAAATGAGGCACAGGTGGAACGGAGAAGCTTCAGTGGTTGGAGGCTGGGCGGTGGGTGGTAGGTGCTGAGGCAGGACAGCAGGAGATGTGCAGGTGGAGCAGGTAGGGATGAACACAGTGGAGAAGAAGCCAAGGAAAGACTGGAGACTTGGGAAACACTGAACACACTGGAGACACTGGTGGTAGGCTGGAAAACACTGGGAATGCACGAGACGACAGGGAAACACTGGAAAACATGGGCAAAGACAGGGAAGGACCTGGCAGCTTGAGAGGAGAATGAGAGGAGTTTTTAAACGTGACGAGGTGGAATTGGATGCAGGTGCGAGAGAGAAGGCCCCAGAACCCAATCTTAAAGCAAAAACAGAGATAAAACTTAAAATGCACAGAAAATAAACTACAAAAGACACAAAAATAAACTGAGAGAATCAAACCATAACACATCCAGTGTTTCATAGATCTGAGTCTTACAGTAATATCCTGTTTACAGAAACTCAGAGGTAACTGTTGTTGTACTGTATTTTAATTATTGATGCTTTATTTGGATTTTAGTTTTTTTCTGTCTCCCAGTCCGTTTACATGTGGCATCGCTGCCCCCTGTGGAGAAACCGGGAAGTGTCTCATCTGCACACAGCTGCTCTCATCTCTGAAGATATTTCATCATTGCTTTACTCTCTCACCTTGTTCTCCTTCTGTCTCGTTCTTTATGTCTTTCTATGTACACATTATTAATTATTATATAGATACATGGACATCCATTATCAATATAGTCAATTGGCTTAATTAAGAACACAGCTAAGGGTGGATTAACTCCACATGTCCTCTTGCCTCCTTGACTTTTCCCTTCCTGGATATGTTTCAGTTATCACGCCCTGACATTCAGTACAGTCTATTCCTGTTAAGGTCGACATTTATTATTAATTCAAGGCCGGATCATTACTTTAAAGGTTGGTTCACTTTATGCTGTCAGTTTTATATCATATACTTATCTTCACTTATCTTTAGTTAAGATCATCAGTATTATAACTGAATGGTCAATAAAATGTCATTCAAGAAAAGGTGAGGCAGTAACTCTTTCAGTCTTCTTTAGATATAGAGGCTTTTCTTTGCTGCGCAGGGTTACAAATATTATATGTTCCTGTGATTCATATATATTCAAGAAGAACAGCAGGTGAAGTGATCGGACATAAACTGATTACACTTATTAAAATTTAAAGTGATAATCAACCCAAAATATATTTGTAGTATTAGACTCATTCTCTTATGTGACTTTGTCAGAGATGCTGAAGCTTCAACACTCTACTTCCTTTTAAATCAGACATATTTTGGTCTGATGTTCACAGCTTTCAGTAAAATTTTGAGTTGATTTCAGATGTTTGCTGCAGATTTTCATTTCACCTCTTATATCTTATTTTAAGAATGTTTTCTTTCCTTTTCTTTACTCATTCTGTCATTCTTGAATTGTCCCCCCGGGGACAAATAAAGTTTTACTACTTTTACTATGTTTAAGTTTTGAGTTTTCAGTGTCTCAAATCACAAGAGATTCCAGCTTGAACGCACCTTGATGTTGTAAAACTTTTTTCTATTTTTAATATTTTTTTCATAATCTGATTTTGATATTCAGTTTTCCATGTCAATACATTTTATTTTAGAGGCGTTGTCTGCAACTTCTTTAAGATATAAGATAAAAACTCAAAAACTGCTTTCAAATAAGGGATATAATTCCTTAAAAGCTCTGCCACTACTTTGCTACATATTTGCAACTGATGACAGAAGAAAATGAGAGCAACCAATTCCCTTTCATCCTGTCTACTTGGTGTAACAACTAATCCTAAAGGTAGGGGTAAAGTTTTTGGATTCTGCTCCCGACATAACAGGAGACAAAGAGCTGTTTAATGAAACTCCCCACCGTCTCTTCCATCTCCCTCTCACTTTTATTACCTAATAAACCCGGAGGACCTTGAAAAGCGTCTTAATAATGGAGCGACAAACTGAAATGAACCTGAATGTGAGCTTTTCAAACTTTTGAAACTAAAGAATAATAGAAGGAAAATATACAAGAGAAAGGACTCTGAAAAAAGTATGTCATTGGAGGCGTCATGGAGTCTGAGCTTTAGTGAGTTTAAAAATCACCATTGTTCACCAACACATATAAAGAAATGCTCTTAATAACAGACAATGTTCCACAGCAATATTTTCTCTCAGTTGTCACAATGATTAAACTTTTTTGTTTGACCTTGTTCATGATTTAGTAACATTTATCTTTCACAATAATACAATCAAACAATATATGGAGAAGAAAATTAAAAGTTAAGTCAGAGTCATTTATAGCCGTCAAACATAATTTAGTCATTTAAAAACCAGTGAAATTACAGATTTTCATGTCAAGTTAAAGCTGCTCTAATGAATATTTTAGGACATATTTGAATTGACAAAATGAATCAAATGACTCTTTAAAATGTATAACGATATTGCTCATCATGATGAACCCACAGAGATCATCCATTATCATCCAGCTCTGCAGTTTCCCCTCACCTGTAGTGGCCAACTCTTTTTATTGTCTTTCAGCTCATTGTTCTGGTTGTCCTCTCTTCACTCTCATAGCGTCATGTTTTCAGCCAAAAATCTCTGATAAATGTGACAGATCAGAATTTATTTTACTTTACTCATTTATTTGTTTGAATGGATCTTAAGTAATGTGCCTACAGTTTTTCTTTTCTTTTCTACAGATGAAATGACAATGTGAGGGTCAACTATAGGCCAGGATGATGTGCATCAGATGTAAACTGTTCAGAGCACATATGTAATGTTTTTACACAAATGAATATCTCATATATCATGATATGATGACTGAATTACATTCATGCACAATTTAAATCCAAAGCACATTCTCTTTTTTATGTGTTAATGAGTTGCTGCAAAGATATTCAGTTTCTTTGATTATGTGTGAAATATCTTTATACTTTCCTCTCACACACTACATCATATATCAGAGTGATGAAAACTTATAAAGAAAACCAAAGAGGAATGAAAATCAGAAGTGATGTCTTCGGTTTCTCTCTCGTGGTGAAATGAAAGTGTCTATTTTCTTCTGGTCAGAGTTCTAGCACAGCATGAGTTCATAAAAAGTAAAACTTCAAGGCAGAAGCAGCCATAAAGTCAAAGTGAAGAGAAACTAATTCTGCTCGGCTCCTATCAACTATTATTGGATCTATCAGTGTTAATGTTTTCATCTTCAGGGCTTAACATAAAGTCAAATCAAATTATAATATCTGATATGTGTTATATTCACTGCAGGACACAGTTCTTTCAAATATGACTGCAAATCTTTGAAATAAAAAATTAAAGTATTTCAACATCAAAATGACGTTTTGTGCCATTAAAGCCATTGTTAAGTCGGCTGCTGCTGCACCATGACTTAATGGCTTCATAGCTCCTGGGTGCGGTGCGGTGACGCTCATACTGAAACTGTGACAGTCCCACTGCCACAAAACCACCTGAATGCACCGTCCAGGAACACTCCTCTCTCATACAGTACTTCTGAAATGTCATATTTCTGGTGCCAAGTGTCTGCATAATGCATGTGCCTATGTGTAATTTATCACATGTGAAATGATGTCCGACATGGGACAAATATGGGAAATGTGTTTTGCCTGTGATAAATTCCATGTGTGTTTTTTTAAGGGTTGGTATTAACCACACAACAAGCATGCTCCCAGTGATGGATTTCCTTTCTTTACCACAGCACAAGACAAAAGAGCAGCAGTGCAGCAACCTGTCAGGCCTATTTTTTACACGACTTCGCCTTTGTGTTTTTCCTGCCTATATATATTTCATGACTTTTAAAGGCTCACAGCAGCTCCATTCCAGCACCATATGATCAAAGACGCCAGTAATACTTAATACTACCAGGGCTTTCTGCTCATAGAAATAATCAATCAAAGCACTTTTATAAAAGCATTACCAAAATTTTCCCAAGTGCTGATTTGTGGCCTTGTGGGATGAATGCACACTTGCAGCTCCAAAAGTGATGGAGGTGGTGGAAGAAGTACTCACATCAGATTTATCTAAGCAAGAGCAGTAATGCAACAGTGTAGAAATGCAAGTACAAGTACAAGCCCTGCATTCAAATTTTTACCTAAAAGTGCAAAAGTATTAGCATCAAAATATAGTTAAAACACGAACAGTAAAAGTTATTATGCAGAATGGCTCATTTCAAAATATATTAGATTACAGGCCTAATGATTGATGCATTCATTCTCTAAAGTACACATGAATTATTATTAAGCTTATTAGGTTCTGAAGAAGCCTTAAAACACCTTGAAAGAGTATATATGTACTAGCTGTAAATCATCTAATGCACATGAACATCAGCTGAATATCAGATTGCTGACACATAAATCATCACAAAGTCAACCAAGGTTTGATAAGGTTTGTCACACATGTAATGATTGGGTCTGTTAAGGTGAGGTCTCCAGGGGATGAATGGAAGTCCATGCAGCGTCCTCCTTAATAACAGGTTTGTCAACCCCATGGACAGGTAACAACATTATTGGACGACTCTGAAAAACCCCACGTTCAGTGACAGCATCCTGTAAAGCTCAGAGCTTCTTTGCACATGTGCAATATGATTAAAGTTATCTGTTAGATTTTCATACATTTTCTGATCTGATTTTTTCCAAGCAAACCTCTGATAGAGCCCTTTAATTTGGCCACCTCTCAATGTAACCCCCCCTCCACCCCTCATCCATACACACAGGTCATTCTGCTAATTGACCCACCATTGATTTTCACTTGATGGATGAGCAGCTGCTTTGGGCCCAAGGTGGGCCGAAGGTTTGACGTTAAACCAACATCATTCAAGACCCCACTTGCTATTGGCAGGGTGATTGGTGGGCTTCAAATGAGAACCAGAATATTTGCACCTCCTGAAGAAAATGTCTGTGAGTAACAATGCTCCTTTTAATTAGAGAACAGCTTCACATTAAACCTCAATGAATGGACTAAGTGTTGCTGCACTGATCTCTGGTAGAAACTTTCAAGTCTGTTGTACTGATGGCTCAAAAGCAGAAGCAGAACGATGTTGCGGAACCAACACAAAACCTCTCAGGGTGGAGCTTGAGGTGGATGTTTGGGTTGACATTGAAATTGAGCTGTTTTCAGTTATTCTGGTTCATTAGACATCTGCTCTGGTTGGACTATGCTGGGATCTGTTTGATGTCAGTGCACGCCTAATGATAGAGGTGTAATTGGTCACCTATCTAGTCTTGTCTTGGCTAGTTGTTTACCTAAAAGCTTGATCAAACTGCTATAGAAACATAGAGAAGGGAAACAGTATGAATGTCATGCACTGATTTTTGATGATCAAGCCAGAATCTGGTTCTAATTGTTTTATTATGTCATCAGAAAAGATTGATGCACATGTCTATATTGCATATTTGCCTGAAATGTTTTGACACCTGATCATGTTTCTCAGTAGTTTTATTTAAGTTATGACATATTAGCATATAGATTATTGTCTGATCACCTTTGTTTTTTGTCTGTTGTTAAATTAATTTAGCAATTAACTATCAGCTAAGCAACACGCTGGGTGATCAATCACTTTAAAACAAATTGCACACAAATAAGACTTAAGGCAATTTAAAAAACTGAAGTTTGTCTCTTATTGTGACTCATATAAAGCTCAACACAATGAAGCCTCAGTTCTTGAAAGTCATGGCAGAATATTGGGAGGCTCTGGAAAGTGGAAATGAGAGAGACAAGACGTCCCACTCTGTCTTCTATTCCGTCCTTTCCCATCCTCTTCTTGCAGTTCTTCTCTGATTAGGACCCAGGAGCATGTCTCCCACCTGGACCCCTGATGGCGAACATGTCACCGAGCTTTGTACTGTGATCAATATCCTGTTGATGAATGAGCTCCCGCTGTGAACAAAAGCCAGCCTCTCCTTTTAATAAGCCGTCACAGCTCAATGTGCTACTATTCGATAACAGTGGGAATAATACATGTGAACAGTCCTCTAATAAATCTGTGGGAGGGGACGCCGTGTCATAAGAGAGGCCTGTTGGGAGGCTTGTGAGAAAAACGACTTATGGAAAAAGGTCGTTTGAGGTTTGTTTTTCCCAGCAGTTATCAGGTTTCTCTCTTTTCAGGCGATTTCACCGGAATATTTATTGGCTGAGGTGTTTAATAATGATCATAAGTATAAATTGCATTATAATGTGCATTTTCTTTACATTTTTCAAGTCTTTTTTCAGAAAGATAAAAATACAAAGGTTTCATCTACAAAAGTCTTTGGTCTGAACTGCAAACTTGCTTCACCATCAGATCATCTTGAAAACAGCAGCGTCACCTTATTGTTCTCAGTTTTAATGCAAAACTGAGATTCCTCAACATATCTGATGGCTTGTTCAACCACACAGACCGCAATCAATCTGCCACCAAGCTTCAAGACAAGATCGTGAGGTTGGTGATGAAGGACCCGTCACCATGAAGTGTGTTCGCTTTCATAATCAACTATTATCACTTCCTGTCGGTCTAGACAAGCAGCAGGTCTCAGGCACTAAGGTTTATGACAAGCATTTGCATTTTAAGCAAACAAAGAGTTGGATGCGTCCTAAGATGTTTTTTAAATGAAATCTGTAAAGTAAATGTATTTTTTATGGTGTGTTCACATCAGACATGATGCAGTTCATTGCCCAAACAGCCGCAATACCCAGCAGCACGAGAAACATCTAATATTTTTGTTTATTTAAGATGTTGGTTTAACGTCCTTTAACAAACAGACCCCAGACCATCGCAGGCTAAATGTCACGAGTCCACAGGTAGGTCGAGGGATCACAGCTCAGACGTGTCTTTAATACAGCAGGACAGAAAGGATCAAACGCTTAAAAAAACGCAGAGAAGGGAAACAGTATGAATCCGACGTGCTGATCGTCTTTTTTTTTTTTTAACAGATTGGGGCCAATACCTCAAATGCATCCCCAGGCTAATAGATATACCATGGATCAGTCAGATCAGCTTCACCTGAAGATGCTTTTGGGAACATAACATAACAACATAACATAACATAAAAACAGTCCACAAACTCAGTTATTATTTATATTAATATTGTTGCTAAAACAGACAGTTTAAGTTTATTATACTCCAGAAACGGAGTAAGGTGACGTCACCACTGCCAAGATGGCGGCACTCTACAATAGGCTTCAAAATTGCTCTTCAGAAATCTACTATGATTTTAACATGGGGGTCAAATGCAATTGACTCCCTTTTGGAGCCTGCCCCTAGTGTTCATTCGAGGAACTGCAGCTTTTGGCACTTCCGTGTCGGCTTCATTTTTCAGCGCCGGAGGTTGCCACTTGGTTTCACAGCAATAGGTCCCCCTAGTCGACAATCTGCCAAACATGAACATGTGTTTCTATGTTTGCGAGTGTGTTATAATTCCATGAGAACTAAAAACTAAACAATAAAAAACTAGAAAATAACAAAGAGAGAGAGAGAGAAGCAGAAAGAGAGATAAGAGAAAAGGAAATTGGAAAAGAGGGTAAAATTGGAACTGTACCATGTGGAGCAGGTTGATTAGAGCCTTCCATTTCCTTCCATTGATTTCTCCCTTTTGACACAATCTCTGATAAAAACTCTGACAGACTCTGAGAACACAAACATGCAGGCCTGCAACAGCAGAGAAAATCAGACTAAGTATGGCAGCGAAATAAAAAACATTTACAGTATATGTAGACATGAATCTTCACTTTAGGTGCCATCTGTTTATTTTGTTATATTATCGTGGGACACATCTTCTCTGGAAAATCTGCTGCTCTGTCAGTTTTATTTAACACGATATGATTTATTTCTACACCCATAGTCTTTAGAGGAAACATAGAAAATTAAAAAATAGTCCGTTGAGGATGAATTTCTCCATCTAAGAGTCATTTACAAGATATTTTTTCACGTTTGTTCATCTTGTTTCTGCAGGTGCATTTCGATTGATTGGTTTTTTTGCATGAACACAGACACTCATCTTCACAATTGTTTTGTTATTTTTGTTTTTTTGCTGCAATCACAATCTTCTGGGCTCAAACCTGACTAAACCTTAACCACAGCAGGAGAAGATCAGTCACATGAATCATTTTTGTAACTGTCGTGTAAGAGTCTTGACACTGAAGACAATGTTGAAACTGCTTTAAGAGGACGTCTCTTGGTGGCCGGTGTTGTCAGAACCATTTCAATGTACAAATGCCCACATCACTGTTGTTTTTAGATAAAATTGAAAAATGGGGACTGATCATTAAATGAGAATGTGAATTTCTGTGGTGTGTATATGTTGAAATGTGTTTGTAGTCACGTGTGGTCCAATTTTATCCATTTTGAAATGAAGACAAAAGTTTTTCCTTTATAAAGAATAAATAAAAGTCATCATCTTATTAGTGGAGCTTGTCTCTGTAAGATTATCACATTGCTGGATGGATGGTGATGGATTCCTATGAAAAATGACGTAAAGGTCTGGTTAAAAGTAAACATCTAACCTTTTGCTTTTAATGTCCGAAAGTTTAACTTTAGGGTCCAGCTCATCTCCCAGTCCTCCAGTGGTGACACATAAATAAGATAAGATAGCTATTCCTTTAATTGTCCCTCAGTGGGGAAATTCACATTGTCCAGCAGCAAAGACAATAGAGCAGTTAAATAGTACAGACGCTAAACAATATAAACAGACAGGTATTAGTATTAACAAATTTAGAAGGGAAACTCTTTGGAAATTTACGTGACTGACCAAATATATACACTATGAACAGGAATACACTATGGACAGGAGAAGTAAATATGAAAAATATTAAATATGAAATTTTGCACATGGAATTGAAGAAATATTGCACAGTGAATGGAATGTGTATGACGTAAAAAAACACTTTCCAACCACAGAGACTGGCAGTTAGAAACCTCTCCAGAGTGACTGAGGTGAAGACTCAGCTTTGAGCAAGAAAACAAAGGTTGTGTTTCACTTTCACCGCTTGATGTTTTCAGCCACACTAGGCAGCTGTTTTATCTTATAAATGATAGATTATAGAGATCAAGATCTAATTTATAAGTGAGACCTGAGGACAGATTAAAAAATAAAATAAGATCAAATAAAAATAATAATGATGTTTTTAGGGGAGAAGCTCAGATAAACCAACTGTACTCTACTTGTCCAGCATCCAACGGCACATAAACACAGTTTGAGACTAACTATCTGGGGCTAAAGAACCAGATATGTGGCTGAAGTGTGGGTGGAAACCAAAAATAGAGCTATATTGAACACATCTACTGACACAAAAAGAAACAAAAGCTTTGCCATCAGAGTAATTTTCAAGAGGCTATAATCATATGTAAGTAATAAAGTTCAGGGATGTGTAAAATAAGATTTTTTTTTTCTTTCATCTGGATCTGATGAAAAAAACATGTTCCAGCTCAATAATGGCTCAAACATTTTCTCCATCTTTAGGGTCATGGAAAAAGTTCTTTGTCATCTTGACGGAAAAAACTGGAGGGGCTCATGTAGCCTGTGTTGAAAACCTTAAAGGCGTCGGCCAAGAAAGTGATTACCTTCTGGTTTTCTGTCCCATCACATCTTTTATCTTATCCCTTATCTTATCTTATCTAGCTGGAACAAACATCACCAAGGCTCTCGTTCCAGGTAAGGACGAGCCTTTAAACACTACCTCGAAAAGCTGCACATGATGAGTGGGTCAAACTTTCTGTGATTATAAATTGCATCCCAAATGAATTTAATCTCCAGGTAGAAAACCCGTGTTGCAATTAGCACCTGACTCTGCAGTTAACCTCTAATCTACACTTTTTAGAGTCTTTCAGATCATTGTTTTTTCACGTCCTCACACGCAGCCCGTCTGTGGGTGGAAGTGGGCGGTTGGCCACTTGGGAGCGGAAGAGCTTCACGACAATGTTGTTATGGCTCTTTTAATCGACTATTCAGCCATTGTTTGTGCCTCATCTGACTGTGTTTACAGATGATAAACACACCTTCGATCCTGACTACCCTCTAGCTTCGATCCTGACTGCCCTCGTGCATCATCACTGCATGGTTGGAGGTCCAGAGGTTTGTTGGAGTTTCCACTTCCCAGGTAATGACTAGATTTACTGATCTCATGCAATCACATGATCAGTGTGAGGAGCAATGATGATGCACAGTTTCATTATTACTCAGATTATTTTCTTTCTTTCTTTCTTTCTTTCAGGCCATTTTCTGGCAAACTTACTCACTTTACTCACATGGTCTTATGCATATTAAAAGTTCTAGCTCTACTTTAGGAATAGTTACACAAAGCATGACAACTTGAAGCTGTTGTCGAAGCTCTGACTTTTATATTTATAGGGAATGTTGTTTTATTTCATATTTGTGGCCAACATTCGTATCAGCCTTTAAATATGTCATGCAAATCACTTATTTTCAGGTGAATTTGTATCTAGTAGCGTTGTTGTGTCCGGCTTTAAAAAACAAATATAACAGGACTGATGGCCACAATTATGAAAATAAAAACCAGATTGTAAAAAAGCTGTTTCCTTTGCATTAGGTAATATTGACTGTAGAGTATCATTAATCTAATATGTGAGCAAAATCAGGGTTGTTTGAGTTGTAAATGACACCAGATGACTCGTTGCTCTTTTTCTTTATTTCAGGGGCCATTTGTCTGGTTGTTATTGTGTTGGTGGCTTTGTGTTGGTATGGATGATCTAGGAAGAGAGCTGACTAACATGGACAGAAGAAGAAAAGCAACATGAACTTGACAAATAATATCCTGCTGACTGTCGGATCAGAATATCAGGGTTGTCAGAAGGCAATGAGAAATTACCTTAACCCAGACATGTCAGCTCAACTCACGCCACCTTCAACTAACAAAAATGTTTGGCATCCCCTCCCATGTTTCCACTGAGTTTGGATATAATCATGCAGCCTATAATGCTATAATGCTCATTCAGCCTGACGTCTTGGGGATTATAAATGTCTACAGTGACAAAGCTTGATGGGCGACAAATGAAAGGGGAAAAAAAGGATAAAAAGTGTCTCAGACATCTGGGTTTGATTCCAGCCGAGTCCTTTGCTGCATGTTCTCCCTTTCTCATCTTGCTCCTGCTGTCAATATCTAAATAAAGCTGAAATGCCAAAAGTAATCTTCAAAAAACATATATCTTGTGAGTTTGACAAATTGTTGTGATTCTGTGTTTTGCACTTTAAGTCGTCTCCTTGACTGAGTCAATCAAGGTTCTTGCAGGGGATGACTGATCAGCAGAGGTACGGATGAAACAGCAATAGATGTGTTTTAAACAGCTGCTGAATCAAATCATCAATGACCCCAAAAAAACCCAGTTAAACTTGAAGGACTTTGTTTACTCTCTGAAATTGGTGTCTCTGTAGTCAAATATCAGGGGTCATGCTGAGTTCGAAGAAAGTTAAAGGAAAAATCCAATCTCTCTCACTCCTACACTGTTACATCCATCTGAGTTCACTGCTTTCCAGAATCTGTTTTATAATGTGAAGTGTTATGAAATTTTAGGTCTCCTGCACTTCTCATGTTTCAACAGTTCCCAGAGAACAGCGCTGAACCTTTTTCTCTCAGGAAGAAGTGATTTTTTATTTTTTTTTAAATAACTTCAATAACTTGACTTATTCAAAGTCATCACACGCTTCTAAAAGCTGTTCAGTTTGCTCCTTCAAAAGTGAAATGTTAAGGACTTTAAATTAGAAATTCCTAAACGGAGGTGAAACCATTTCATATTGGTGTTGGGCAGCTTTTTGAAAATGATAATAAGGAGGTATCATCAGACAGACTGGTGAGGTGAGATGAGAGAGTCCCAGTGGCCAACTCATCCTTTATAACATCGCTAAGGCTATTAAGAAAAAAAACCCTGGAGAGAGTCACCTTGATTCTGCAGCTGAACTCGGACCCTGGTGAATGTGGACAAGACGTCCAGCAGCCTCTCTTCCCCTGACTGGGTGATCAAAAACCTTGTGGTGTAGATTGATAGGTTGCATGAGAAATGCTCTGCATGTTCCCAGATCCCCCCCACAGCACTCCAGTACCTTAGTTTCCCTGGGACATGAATTTCCTCGTACAGGGAAACAAACAGAGCAAGAGCATCTGCAGGAGCCAGCTGGCTGGGCCTGAGTGCTGTGGCTGGATTGAAGATGTGAGATGAAATCTCCCTTGTGCCCAACCAGGTTACGTGGTTAAAAGTGTCCTGAGATTTCCCATGATTTCCTAGAGAAGTTGCTCATTATTTTCAAGCGCTAAATCGCTACAGAAGTCATCTCAAAGCACTTTTCATACAGAGCAGTATGAAAAGATGAGCAGTACTCATTATATTATTATTACAGCAGTTCCCATCATGAGCAAGCACTTGGCAACAGCAGCGAGGAAAGAAAGAGAGACAAGAGAGCAGGAGACTGCAAGAGAGGGAAGAAGCTGCATTACTAACATGCATTGATGGGTTATGAATGAATACAGGAGGAGGAGAGAGAGAAGGAGAGAAGCTCAGTGCATCATGGGAAGTCTTCCAGCAATCTAGGCCTACAGCAAGGGATGCCTCAGGGCTCCCCTGGACCAGCTCTAACCATAAGCTTTGTCAAAGAGGAAGGTTTTAAGCCTACTGTTAAATGTGGAAAGGGTGTCTGCCTCCCAAACCCAGACTGGGATCTGATTCTACAGTCACACTCATGATGACCTGCGAGAGCAATCTGAGTGACGACAATATGGCGGATTGTGTCTGAACTGGAGCCGCGGGGGGTGAATCTGACTCCACTGAGACCATGCTGGCCAGATCGTTCTGTCACAGTCAAAGGTGTGATCAAATGTCAGGACTCAGACTCGGAGTGTGGATGAACAAGAAAAGGTTTATTGGCGGGATTCAGGGAGTGAAGGTGGATGAGGAGTGAAGCGAAGGCAGAGGGGAAGAAGTAGCCCGGTGCTGGAGCAAAGGGCTGGACTGCAGATGAATGAGAGGGCAGGTAGGGGGGGCGTGATCCGAAGGCACAAAGAAACCAAGTGTAAGACGAGCAAACACACAAGGCATAACTGGAATACACAAGCCAGGGGGGCACTTAGGCTGCAGTGAGTGGCCGAACAACCGGGGCTGATCAACTGCAGAGTTGATGAGTTGACGGATTGCAGGTGTGTCGGCTGGATGGGCAATCAGGAAAAACACAGGAACAACAAGAAATAACTGGAGGCACAGCCTGACACATTGAATAACACCATCTTCCTTCAATCCAGCAACCTTGGACTGTAAAATGAGATTCTGACTTGTTAGACATACAAACAAATTCACGTGAATCACTTACGAAACATGTGGCCTGCAGGGTTTGTTCAACATATTCATTCGTGTCGTGTGTGATGAAGGTCACACAGACTCAATCTATTTGGCTTCTGGCTCAAGATAATGAGTAAACACGGCTCCTGAAAGTTCATTTTTCCAGCTTTTCCTTTATTTACAGTTGCCTGTGGGGTGTGTGTAGGTGTGTGTGCGTGTGGAGGCATTGTTTTCTTGTTTCTGTGTTTGCTCGCATTACCACCTGTGTGTTTGTGTAAGAATTTACATGTTTACCCATAATCCTCTTGTGCATTCATCGTTATGCATCATGTTGTGTGTCTGCGTGTACAAGGACAGAGCAAATTAAGCTCCCGCACCCCTGCAGATTTATTCACCACATCTCCTGTGCTGGAAACAAAGATCACAGCGCTCAATTATTCACCTCCCTGCTTGGAGCACGGCACAATCAATGCTAGTGATTAACGCATGTTGCAGCTCGCGGGATAAATTAGAACAACAGTCAGGTTTGTGTGACAAGTGGGAAACTGTAAATACTCATGGTTTGGTGAGACCATTATAGGCTGTATATAACCACAGTGCTTTCAGATGGAACAATGAATGAATCAGTGAACTCCAGGAGGGCAGCTGCAATCACAATTTAATGTGTAATATTTAAATGAAAGCTTGAAAAATATCAGCCCATATAGTTCTGTATAAATAGGTCTGTTGTTGGGTAAATACAACCCTGATTCCAAAAAAGTTGGGACACTCTGTGAAATGTAAATAAAAACAGGACCTAATCATTTACAAAAAACAACAGTTTTACAAAGTGTTCCTGAGCCCATGTATTAATCTCCTTTATCCAATCATGTGTTTGACAAAGTGTTGAACCTCTCTCCATTCTCACTTGTGAACGACTGAGTCTTTCCAGGATGAACCTTTCATACCCAATCATGATACTATCACCTGTTACCAATGAACCTGTTTACCTGTGGAATGATCCAAACCGGTGTTTTTGGATCACAACTTTCACAGTCTTTTGTTACCAAAATCAATGAAGCTGATGAGGTCATACATTAAATATATTGTCTTGATATGATCACATTCTGTTTCATTTATGTTCTACACATCCTTCCAATTTTTTTAGAATCGGGGTTGTAGATATGCAGCAAGGTCCAAAAGTCTGAGACCACATTGAAAATCTCATATATATTTCAATATTTCACATAAACCTGAAAATAATGATAGTTTGAGGACTCAGAAATATTTAAAAACACAAGTTATGACATGTAAAATGTCTATTGAACTATTTGCAGGTCAACAATCAAATTTAAGCAAATTTGTGGCATTGAACAACTTAACTGTACAAAAGGTCATGTGTCATTGCCTTGTATCCCTTCCATTGAAGCATGCATTCAGATGACTCTCAGGGATTTGATCTACTCGTCAGAGGTTCGGTCAAGAATCTCAACCCTTTATAAATATGGCTGTGCCTCAAGTTTCCAGCAGGTCATTCCTTACAAAGCGGTGATTGTGGGAAACATGGCATCAGAACTAAGGAAAGTGTTAGAAGTCAAATTGAAAGAGGAGCTTTGTCAGTATCAAATCACTGCTGGTACAACCCCAATGAATAACACACAGTTTCAACAGCCAGCCAGTTTCCCCCAGGTCTGTGTGTTTCTTTCTTCAAAACAGACACATTCTCTTCCTGATACCTTTGATAATATGATGCTGATGTGCAAAAGATTACGTTTTTGTTATTTGTGAAACTTCTACTAAAGTATAACTTGACAAGATTCTCCACATTCCTCATTTTGACACAGGCAGCAGACCATTCAATGGATTTCCTGGAAGAGGCTCCTGAAAAAGCTCATCTACTGCTTAGTGAAATATTCTGCTAGTTGAAAATATACCTTGGCATCTTGGCATCAAGAGTAACACGTGTTTTGACAAAATAAAAGGTGATAAGACTTTAAAAAGGTCATATTACTTCTTAAATGTCAGCCATTAAAGCCCAGTGGGCGAGTGACATTTACAGCACAACCTCATATATTTCTGAGATAATTGCAAAATCGATTTAATGCTTCAGTTTATGTCATTGGAAAATCAAAGTCATGCAGAAGGTCTGACAATAATCGTCCACTCATTTGCAAGTTGTTTGATTTACACTACAGCTAAATCTAGTTTACGTTTCCATAATGTTTCAGACCTTAATAATTTTGTTAGTCAGCAAATGCAATTTTGAATTATGCTCCACAGTTAATTTTAAGGCTTGAACAAAGCCGCAATAAATACCATAAGGCTGGTGAAGGAAACAACAAACCCATCCATCCATTCATCCCAACTCTCTGGCTCACCCCTTACCAGAATCCAAATGAAAGTCATCCATTATCCTTTGTGAATCTTAATATTTAATCAATACTAGAAGCAGTCTTTTATCATCCAGTAAACTAGATGAACTGTAAACATGATCGTGCAAGGTTCCCGACTCTGCCCTTCCAGGTTTAATCATTTCAGTTATTGGAATTCTGAATCAATAGTTTTTAGTTAGGAAGCTAAGAAGTTAGGAAGCCGAAGGCCATACAATTTTTTTTTCTCAGACAGGTAACCAAAATAAACAATTATAAGAGTACTTGATGTAGTTATTGATGCTACCACCCACAGGCAGGTCAGGGGTCATCTGAAGAAACGTCTGATTCAAGGACGCTTCATTTTCTCTTGTTGTTGGTGACGCACAAAGTGTTATTTCTGACTCCAGTATGTTTTCTTCGTCCCAAGGGCAACAAGACAAACATAGACAACCTGTCATCACTAACGGATATGTAGGCAGCTCATAAACACACAATCTTATCCTCTCGTCCTGTGCTAGTTTAAACTTTAAGATGAGCGTGAAGCTCTGTCTCATTTTGGATATACAAGCTGTAGATTGGTTAGACAACTTAGCGCGGTATTAATAGATTATTTAGGCCACAACACTGACTTTTTAACACCTCTTAAAGCTGATATGGTGAATGTGACCACAGTGGGAGGAGTAAGGTGGTGGGGGGCAAACTTTGTCCAGGTATAAACAAAAGGTGATTTATTTACAAGACCAAAAATCTACTTTAAGCGTTAAGTGAACAAAACTCAAGTCATAATAGACTTCACCGACACCACCTCAGGAAGAAGTACATAACCACTTCCTGTATTTAGAAACTGGGTGACGTCATCATTGATGTCACTGGGTTGGACCAAGTATGGTGATGAAGGTAAATGATTGTGATCTGTTTACAAATGGTTGCAATGTTTGTTATATGTTAAGCTACGTGAAAGTGTTTCTACTTGGAGTTTGGCATGAATGAATAACTTTTTCTCACCTGTTTTTGGGAGAGTTGTCAGATCTACCTGCAGGAATGGTGCAGCCTAAATTGACTGTGGCTGATGGAAGGGTCTATTTAAGCAGTCGCTCTTTGGCCGTTGCAGGGGTGGGATGTCAGTGTGTGATTGTGTGCACATGACGTTGAATATGTTATTATGAGTTATCAGTTATTTCCAAATTAAACACTCTCACTATACCTGGACAGATGTATAAAGGAAGGAAGAGTTTAGGGTCCTCTTCCTACTCTGTTGTCAAGAGATTTGAATTTGCAGTTGTATAACCTTAAATCTCCACCTTACTTTCATCATGTGGTTGCTTGGCCAAATGGCAGCCTAAAGTTGACTTGTTGCGGTCTCCCCCACACTCATAATTAATAACATACAGCAGAAGCAGTTAAAAACAGAAGTCATGGCATGTAAAATGATAAAGAAATGTTTCAGCAATCAAACTGAAGCAAATTTGTGTCATTGACCAACTTAACTTGTACAAAAGATCAGATTTCACTGAGTTGTATCCCTTCAATTGGAGCATGTGCTCAGATGACGCTCAGGTGGATTTGATCGACTCATCAGAGGCTCGTTAAAGTAACTCAACTTGTGTCACAAGCTTCCAGCGGATTAATGTGGCATTGTGATAGTGGAAAACATGGCATCAGACCTAAGGGAAAGTGCCAGAAGTCAAATTGATAATCTCCACAAAGAGAGATTTTCTCAGCATTAAATCAATGCTGGTACAACATCTTTGAATCACACATGGATGGAACCAACCACAGCTTTCCAGAGCTTCCTAAATTTGAATTGTTGCTGTCTCTTCCCAGACTCATAATTAATCAAACCCAGCATCAGCCAAAGTTGAGCAGACTCTGTGAACAACCACTGGCCCAGATGCTGCAAACTGGGGTTGAATCTGAGCCGTTGGCCCAAGTTCACTCCCTCAACAGCTGTTATATAGAGTCATATGTGGTGGCAGCCGACTGTGCCAACTCGACTGGCTTCTTGTGGTCCCATTAATCTCTGAACAGACAAATGTGACTAAACATTCTTTCTCCACAAAGTGAAAACAAAACACTTTCTCAGATCTGTTGGCTCTGAGGATGACAACTTGAAAGCTCATGTCATTTGCTAAACAATTAATGTCCTCAAAATGCTGCTTTGCCACATTATAATTCGAACGATACAGCAGGAAAATTAAAGAGATGAATTACAACAGTGAGAGAAGATCAGCAGCACAGGTGGCTCCATTTAGATTCAGTAATTGCCCTTTTCAGAGCTGCTATCACGGGTTGAGCTGAACTCCAACCACAGCTTCACCTTTGCCCGACAATTCAATGCTGAGTGAAGACATGATTACAGCTGTCATCATTGATCCTGGCTCGCTGGAGGACGATGATGGCCTGAGTGTTTAATGATCCACAGACAAAGCATAGTCATCAGGCTGATGGGCTTTTTGATGTATTTCTGAAATGATGATATGGATGGGATCTGCTTTGAAAGCTGTGCCTCTAATGTACAGATTGTAAAAATATCCAATATAACAAACTATAGGTGTAAGTGTGAACAAGTGCTTACATGAAATTTTCCAATTGATCTGGATTAAAAGACGAAACAAACATTAGACTGACATTGTCAAACCTACAAAAGTTTCCACTTGTCTTGGTGTAGAATATGGTGTCAAAAGATCAAAGATGAAGGATCCAAAATAAATGTCCAGATAATTGGCTTAGATAATATGTCTTAAAACAATTTGATTTGGTTGGGTGATGATTTTCTGACTCTTCTGGCTTCTGAGGGAATTTTTTGCACTTTGGAAGATGAACTTTTTCATGCTTGATGCTCGATTTAATAAATTGTGTCTGTAGGCATAGAATCAGATTTTGGGAAACGTTGGAACTAAATTTAGGCCAAATATTGTTATCTTCTTTAACAGATGCTCCTGTGCTCCCTCAATTGGGCTGTTTTTCTCTGTTTAACTCTATAACTGCTCATTTATGGGCTCAAAGTTTGACTTGTGCCAACTCAACTAGTTTCCTGTGATCCATCTCCACAAAAAGCAGCAGCTCGGATGAAAATGCCCTTCCAGAGTTCCATTTGCTCAAAAAAAAAAAAAAAACAACTCAAAAGCACATTTGTCATTTGCTAAACACTTCAGCCTCCTCAAAATGTTCTGTTCATCAAAACAAACCTGAATGTGTCAGAGGTGACGCTCTGCAGGCCTCGACACGCCGACGCTCCTCTGAATATCTATTAAAGCTAAATGTGGACGGTTATATCATCATCATATTAGTGCAGCTGCATCCTCACCCACATTATAATTTCAACATTACAGCATGAAAATGAATGCATATAAATAGCTACAGTGAGAGAAGATCAGCAGCACAGGTGGCTCCATTCAAATTCCATAATTGTCCTTTTTTTTTTTTTTTTTTTTTAAAAAAGCTGCTATCATGGGTTGAGCTGAACTTCAACCACAGCTTCACCTTCACCCGACAATTCAACAACATACATTACAGCTGTCATCAGTGATCCGGGCTCGCTGGAGGGCAAAGATGCATTGATGAGTGTTTATGAGCGCCGAACAAAGAAAGTCAATATGTAGAGAAAACATAAGAATGGTGAAACCCACATGTGGAGTTCTCTTTTCTTACTTACATCTGAACATATTTTATATATTAATATACATTCAGACCATATGTCTTTCCTGTTTTTCTTCTTTTCCTCAGCTGTCCTTGTTAAATTTCTTTCTTTGATAATCTGAAAAAGTAACAAATTACAAACCTGATGATGAGCAGTTCTCTGAAATCTGAGAGGGTTCTGCACAATTGCAAATCATTTTGTGTTTAAAGCAGCTGGCAGCGTCTCCTCTGAGTTTCTGCTTTCAGCTGAACTCACCGATGAGAACTGGGCGTGAAACGCCTTGTGTGTACGATCAATTTCTGCCTTGTGCATGTAATGTAAGAAGGAATGAATAATACAAAAATCAATGGACCTCTGGTGAAGACTAACTAGTTTTTTTTTTTCTTCATTTTTTTCAGGGCCGCTCTGACCATTCAATATTCTTTTATCAGTAATCGTGTCTCAGATCTTTCTTGGTTCCTTGAATATCAGCTTTCCCAGGACTCGAAATGTGTTTTTAAAAGACAGACATATTGCACACGTCTTACTGGACTCTAGAGATGAGGTCTGACACCGCAAGAGGTGAGAGTCAGTATATTTTTTGATTAACAACACATCATTGCTTGGGTATTGCATGGGAAGAGTCATGGAGGGGGCCAAGCGAGTGCCAGTAAAACACCACGCACACACACTTTAGAGCACATATGTCAAACTCAAGGCCCACGGGCCAAATCCGGCCCACCATCTTATTTTATGTGGCCCGCCAGAAGTTGCAAAAAATATACTTTGCATCATACAAGCCTAAACTGCAGCACTAGCGTATCAATACATCTCATTAGGACGCGCATATGTTTCATTGTTGGCCTCAAGGAGCTGCCACTGTAAATGTCCTCCGTCTTCTCTCTCCTCCTGTCTCTGTCCGCACCGCTCTTCCTGGACGCCTGCTGCCGCGCTCACACAAAACAAGCGCTCCCTCCTCCCTCTCCTGTGTCTCCTCGTCATTTCATCAGAGCAGGCCGTGATGAAAACAGCGACAGAGGCAGCGTTGTACCGCGTCACACCACCAAACTTCCACAACACTTTCATAAGTGTAAAAGAAGTTTGGAGTTTTTTAGGAAAGATGAGAAACACTGCTGCAAATCATTTCTGTAAAACGTGTCTGACAGCAGAGTCCAGAGCCACGAGTCCATGAAATAGAAGAACACAAGGGAGGAAGACTGACAGAGAGACAAGAATGGCGTGTGTGCTATATATTTCTTTTTATGTTCACATGTTGGAAAAAAGTAGAAAACTAAAGGTACCTTCAGTTGCTCTCATGTTGATGAGGAGCAGCTTTATCAACAACCTGTGCTCTTCTGAACCCTGTAAGTGGGAACTCTTTGATAGCTCCAAGTTCACAGGCTGTATCTACGGTGACATTTTGAAAAAATGGCCAGGCGTTTGACAATGTACAACCTTTGTCTTGTGTTTTCTTGTTGCTGTGCATGATTCTGACAAACAGAAAACAAAATCATTCAATCAGAAAGAGAACAAGGCAGGGTCCACTTTGGTCCCCCAGCAACTGCATGACATTCAGGTTCATCAGTTTAAATGTGTTGAACGTGTTTCAAAAACACAATATTCATTCAAGAATTTGTAATGTGGTAAATTTTAATTGGCTTAACAATAATCATGGAAATGTTAAGGATTCAGTTTAATCAAGGTAATTGACTTACTGCCACCCTTTTAATGATGTCATCTTGTTGCACCTTCTTCTTGTGCCGTTTATTGGCGCCCGCCTGGACAATCAGCGGCAGCAACTGTTAATCTCCATCAAGTGTAATATTCAAACTCATATGACTTCCTGACCTGTTCTGACCCTGACAACTCCCCATACTTCAGGTTAAGAGGATCTCCCCTCCTCTCACATACTGACATGTTGTAAAGCACACATTCCTTTCTTCATCAATCTGATCTTCTAACTTGATCAACGGTTTAATTCTCACGTAATCAAAAGGTTAAAATGTGGCTAAATTTACAATTCAATATACAAACCCCTCTCCATTGTGGACTTGGGGTTTTCCTGTGATAATGATCGGAGAACCTGAGCATGCTCAGTAGGAAGGCCATTCATTGAATGTGGTGAAAAACTTGTTAGCGCCCACAATCGATTTTCTTTGTCGCCATTGGCATCTTTAACATGAGAGAGAATTTCAAAAATATGATTCATAAAAACACAGTAAATAGACATCAACATTTGAGATATTAAATTTGATGCTTTTTTATTCAATAAGAATTGAATTGGCTTTAAAACCTGTTTGGAATGTTGTTCGTGGATCAGCCTTTGTGTTTACATTTGAATCACAGATTCTGTTCTGGACAGGTTCTGAAAGATCAAAGGCTCTGAAAAATGAAAGATCAAAGGCGACATCCAGGTCTGAAAGTGTGTAAATATAGGCGGTGGCTGTTGAGACAGTCACATCTTTTCAGACTTTTCATCAGGCGACTGTGATTAGTGAAAAGACATTCTTCGAGCGGCAGACCACTGATACAGACAGCATTTGTTCATCAGAGACGACCTGCAACTCAACACAACAGCGTTCCTTTGAGAGACAGACCACTGACACACAGGGCATCTGTTAATCAAAGACAACCCTACAACTCGACAGTTCATTTCTTTGAGACTGATTCCACCAGCAAAGAAAATGCTGCGAGTAAAGGAATCAGGAGGTAAAGCAAGAACCTCCAGACTGCGGCAGAGGCGCAAGATTCAGCAGAACCTCAAGACAGAGTGCGATGCACTTCGTCAGCAAGTTCAAAAGCTGAATGAGAACTTGAACGCCAAGAAGGCCAGCGCTCTTTCTCAGGAGAAGGCGAGGAAGGAACTGAGGAGCACGTTGTTTGAGACACAACAACAGCTGGCAAGACAGAAATCCCTGAAGGAGATGTACATCAACAGGGAAAAAAGTACAAAGGAGCACCTGGAGAGGGTGTTAAAATACAGTGATGCAGAAACTCTGGACACTGTGAAGATTGCCACTCAGGCTCGGGACTACGCCAAGATCAAGAAGAAGAAGGTCCTTGAAACTCAGTATGAGACGCTGCAAGTGGCTCACGTAATCAGCGAAGGCAAGTTCGCAGCTGAGGTCCAGGTGGAGAAGGAGAAGAACAAGCTTCTCCAACAGGAACTGGACAGGATCAATGTTTCACACCAAGAGCTCAAGCAAAGGTATGAAACTGAGGTCCTCAGCGTCAGACAGCAGACTGACACTCTTCAGCGTGAGCTTGAGAAGGAGATCCAACAGAAGCGACTCCTTCTGAAGTATTACGAAGAGCTGCAAGCAGCGCACATGCTGAGCCAGAAGAAGTTCGCAGCTGAGCTTCAGCTGGAGAGGGAGAAGAACAAACATCTCCAGGAAGAGCTTGAGAGGATCAGCGTTTCACACCACGAGAAGCTCATTGAGAACGGCTTCGAGGCGCTGCCAGTGGCTCATACACTCAGCATGGACAAGTTCACTGCCGAGCTCCACTTGGAGAACGAGAAGAACAAATCCATGATCCACGACTTGAGAGCTGAGCAGGACGCCCTCCGTCATCAGATGGCGGAGGAGATCAACATCCTGCAGCACAAAGCCTTGGAAAAGGAGACAGTTTTGGGGAGCGAGCTGGAGGAGCTGAAAGCTCAGCTGAACTTTCAGTTGTCACTCAACCAGCAGCTTTCCACTGAGCTCCAGGCTGAGAGAGAGCACGGTCGGCCCCCCCGAAAAAGAGCCAGGCGTGAAGAGATCCCTGAGGATGAGTCACGGAAGCAGCAGGTGTCTCTTTTCATTGTACCTGCCATGGGACCCCTACCACAGGTTGAAGCATGCGAGGAGATGCCGTGCAAGCAGGAGGTCATCCCTAATGCACCGGACATTGAACTCCTTGAGGAGGCTGAAGTCTCTGACGACACGCTCTCAGAGAAGACAAGGAAGGCTTCAATCTGGAAGAGAACACGCCACTTTCTGGGGTTGAGGAAACCACAGAAGTGGAAGTAGACGGAGGGTTAACCCCAAAACTGGTCAGGTTCAGTGACATCTATGCATTCATCATCATCATCACACTATGGATGCATGGATCATTACTGCACAAAAAAAAAAAAAAAAACCATAAACAAAAAAGAAAAAAGAGGGAAAAAAAACCCCAACCCAAAAAAAAAAAAAAAACATAAACAAATAAGAAAAAAGAGGGAAAAAAACCCCAACAAAAAAAAAAAAAAAAAAAAAAAAGCCCTGGTGGTCCAGTGGTTAGGATTCGGTGCTCTCACCGCGACCCGGGTTCGATTCCCGGCCAGGGCAAAACTAAAACACAACAACACTAAGAGTCTGCAGCCGTGCTGCCGGCTCGCTCAAACTCAAGTCTTAGTCTGTTAGCATGCTAACATTTGCTCATTATTACAGCTCAGGCTGATGGGAATGGCATTAGCTTCATAGCTATTTCATTACAACTGCTCACTTAGAAACAGGTTTCAACTAATAACTGATAATAATCGTAGACAACAGGACTGGCATGAATGAAGGGATGCTTGATGTGCTCACATCTAAAGAAATAAATCAATAATAAACTAACTAAAGAAACCAAACATGTGAATGAAGGCTCCAACCCTCCTCAGAATACCTCCTTAGAATATCTTTAATGATTTGACAGTAATCTCATCTCAAAAAGTGTGTTTAGTCAAGTGGTGGTGACTGGTAAAAAGAAAAAAGGAAAGAAAAGAACAAATACAATCAACTATTTGTATTATTTCAAGATTGGTCGAACATTACTAAAACCTTGGAAGGGAAGATGACAGCAGACAGAGAGAGCAGGTGTCCAGACCAATGGTCTGAACTTTGGAAAATCAAGTGGGAATGCAGTCAGAAGGGCAGGTGGCTGCTTTTCAAAGTGCAGCCGTGTGCTCCAAGTGTCTTAATGCTGAAGGTGAGCACGAGTCAACATCAGGTTCTCTGAATTCTGTCTTAATGTGCTGCTCAGTCTCCACCACTTTGTTGGAAAAGTCATTTAGAAATTCTTCACATCTCTCTGGGGAAGATTCAACCGGCTGGCTAAGTTGGGGACCAATCACAGACTTGATGGTTGTAAAGAGGATTGTGGGATTGTGACCCTGTTTGGAGATCAGTTCTGAAAACAGAGAATTAATGTAGGAGTTGGGAGTGAATTAGTGTGCACTGCAGTCCTGCTGGAAAGAAGCCAGATATTCTTCAATATAATCAAATTGTGCTGTACCGAGCAAAAAAATCTGCCACTGGGGTAAGACAATTTTACTAGGCCAGAATCCCTAAAACTAGCAAACAACTCTCGCCACTGAAAGATTGCAATGGACCTGAAAAGAGAGAAAAATGCCAGAACTGAAGGAAGTCGTGCTCATTACAAGCAATGAAAACTCAGTCTTACATAAAATATGTAATTCATCATTCAAAGTTTTAGCATTTAAATAAAAAATCTTAACAAGAAAAACTCATTGCATTAGAGCGGCTTCATTGAAAGGTATTTGGCAACACTGAGTCTATCATTCAGGACAAGATCGCTTCTAATTGGCAAGTTAATGATGAAATCACATCAAGAGATTCTGAGTGACCAGTTTCAGTGACGTCAAAGTGGAATGAGCTTTTTAGGGACACTATAACTGCATTTGTTATTGCAGAAGATTAAATACAGTTTAACTAGATTTACTTTGAAATTTAAAAAAATGCAGATCTGCTAGTTATGATTCAGAATAAGGAATGCATGACTGTGACATTGAAAACAAACCTGTTTGAAGTGACCAAGGAAGAGACAAGAGACGTCTTCATAAAGCTGCGCTTCATTAAAATGTCATGTTATGTAGAGTTTGATTCCACAGTGTCATGACTCTGTATTTTTCACAGATTGATTCTTTAGTCGGAGCATGATGGTGACAGTTTGTCCTTTCTGTTCAAAACAAGGAGACAAACACAGGAGCGATGTGAAGAGACATTTCTGGTGGACAGATGACTAAAAGCTTCCTTTAAAGCACATGTGTCAAACTCAAGACCCACAGGCCAAATCTGGCCCGCCATCTCATTTTATGTGGCCCGCCAGAAGTTGCAAAAAATATACTTTGCATCATACAAGCCTAAGATGACATGTATCGATACGCTAGTGCTATGCTAGAGCAGCAGCTGCAACTGCAACAATACTCATATTTTAAACAGACACGACTTTCTTTCATTTTTGAATAGAGAATTGTTGCACGATTGGATGTCTACTTGCAAGATTTTTGCTATTAGAGCTTATTATAGTTGTTATAAAATCAATATAAATCAAATGCAGAGGCAATTATGTGATATAGATACAAGTGTATTGTCTTACATTTACAACCGGCCCTTTGAGGGCAAACCTAACGCTGACATGGCCCAAGATGAAATTGAAATCTGCTTTAGAGCGAGAACACAGATTGCGAACAGACAGTTGCAGACAGCACAATACAAATTATTAAACAAGCCTAAATTGCCTTTGTGTGTTTTCAAATATTGCCCTAATTCTATCATATTTACCTGCAATGCATGCCAGAAATACCAGCCAGTCTCTATCAAATGGCCCAGCTGACCAGGCAGAATCTTGCCGAATGCCACAAATACTATTGTGCATCTTGCAAACTGACATCTGACCAAACAGACTTGTTCTGCATCTTGGAAATATTACCCTGCATCCATCAAATCTACCTACTGGGTAGTCAAAACCACTCACATCCCAGAAATATCAACCTGTCACTGTAAAAATTCTGATGCAAATTATGTGACAAAGTTTGATTTTGGATTTCAGGGTTAAAAATTCCTTGATTCTGCTGCATTTTTCATTATTTTTCATTACTTTTTCAAGTGAAGAACAATGAAGCAGTAGTTGAACTCCAAAGTGTTCCCTCATTCTTCATTTCTTCAGGCCGGATAGATGTTGTTCTTTTTTCTTCTTCAGCTAAAAGCATTAGATGAGACAGATTCGAGGAGGGAAGGGAGGTGACGCACACTGCAGAGTCACAAACTCGGCCCCGGCGGGACACAGCATCAAAGGACCTCGGGGCTCCGACTGAAACACATCACACAGCAGACATCAAATGGCAGATCGAGGGGGGAGATGTTTGAGGCCCAGGGCTGATGAAGATCAGAGGTTCTTCATTATTCTCCCCTGAAAGAACATCTCCTCAGGTCTCTGTTGTGCTCATAATAGAAGGTACAGATCCAGAAATAAATTTCATATCTAACTGAATGTAAAATCAGCAGCAGGTCGTATCATGCGTCTCTAATTGGAAGATGAAGTTGAAGAAGTTTGCATCAGTGTTAAATAACTAGACAATCTGTATATTTGTGATGGAAAGTCAGATTTGTGTATATCATTAGAGACATTAGATACAGGTACATGGGAATGGTGATCCAACATTAAGCACATAGAAATTACAATTACACTGAAAATGAGCAATAACATAACTGCAAAGATGTTGACTTTTACTGGTTCTCTGTCCAATAATCACAAAGTCAACATTGAGCAAATTTCCACCTGATGTCAAACAAAATATGGGTGAGAACTGGAAGCATATCAGTTTAATCCTCATCAGAGATAATAGCAGATGCCAAAGAATTCATGTGATACTTCGAACACAACACGTGATGCTACATTCACAGCTTACATGAGCAAGATATTTAACAGTAGCGTAGCGATGAGTCCTCCTACAGCCGTCGCTCTGTTGTATTTTTAAAATATGCTGAGAGCAAAGGTTCCAGCAGAATTTGAAGGTTTAGTTTCAAAGGTGTAAAACATTCATGCAGGGTTTTTTGTGGCTGATAATAAGTATTTTTCATATATTTCATATATTCATATATTTTCATATTTATGGCATCAAACATGCTTTATTGCTCATTATGTTAGTCAAAAGGATGCTTCTTGTTTTTAAGTTGGAATGGCCTTTGTTTACTACTGCATTTAAATATTTTAGAGTTTACTGTATCTCATGTGTAGCAGCCAGGGGGTGTGTAGTATACCTGATGTTGTAATCTTCCATTGCACTGTAAAAACAAACATCATGCACATCTGGGTTTACAGCAAGCTACATTAGGTCAAAGCTGAACCAAGCAAAAGTTGGTGCAATGTGGACCAAACAGAGCTCACACAAGCTGGATGGAAGCACACAACAGAAACGATGGTCAGCGATCGACATTTTCCAGTATCATACACACAAAAACAGACTCATCAGGATGATGAATCATCAGGAGTTGTTTTGTTTGCGAGCTGCAGCTCTTGATACTGAAACGGTGAAGAGTCTGAGGCCCTCCAGTCGAGTCCGCGCTGATCACCATGATCAAACACGCCACAAACACTCGGCGTCAGGAGGGTCTGTGAACGAGAGGGGTCTCTGAAAGCCTTGGACTTTGACAGGCAAACAGACAAATTGAGAGAGAGGATGGATATGATAGAGTAAAAACATGGACAGAGGCTGCAGACGGTTTTCCATTACTCCCTTTTTTATTTCTTGTTTTCATCAGGTGTCTATCTAAAGTGGTTTGCACCTTCAGCAACACTTCTTTCCTGTAATACTTCTCTCCTTCCCCCAACTACTTACCTTTCCTAGTTACTTTAAAAGTCTGAAGATCTAAATTTTGAGGCAAGGCAAGTTTATTTCTATAGCACCTTTCAGTAACAAAATTCAAAGTGCTTTATGCAAGACAACAAAAGCAGGAAACATATTATAAAACAAGACGTTAAAAAGCAAAAAGCAAAGTGAAGATAAGATATTAACAGCTAAAATGAAAGTTAAAATACAATAAGACAGTCAGTAATCGTGTCGACTGAAGATAAATGCATGGAGCAGCTTTTCCAGATCCTGCTGAGACATAAGTCTTGTAATCCTTGATGTGTTCTTCAGGTGAGAGAAGGCTTTGAAAATTCAGATAGGTCCATGACTACACCTCAGATTCCTGGCTTGGTCAGTGGTTCTCGACATCAATGACTGAAGCTGATTTTTTAAGACTTTTATTAAGTCATAAAGATGGAGCATCTGCAGGTAACTTTCCATCAAACTGCCATGAGCTTTATTTAATACCTTTTTATCTCTCATCCATCTTACTTCCCCATAAACCTATCCAGCAATCAGAACTTCCATAAAACATTTGTGTCCCTCAGGGCCTTTTGAACTTTGAAACACCTTATTTAATATTTCTGTGATACTCTGCAGGCAAAGCACCGGGCTTCAGTGACCTGATCAGCTTCTGAGCTACTTCCTCAAATCAAAAAATGTCAAGTAATATTTGATGCTAGATTTTTTTTGCATTTCTGCTGCGGCTCCAGAAATCATAAAAGAAATCTCCTCGTGTTGACAATAAATCAGTTGAGGCAGTTTCCAGGTTTTCATCTTAGCTTTGCACGCTAGAGAATTGCTCACCTTAGCTTATGGTTTTGACTCTTTGAGAAGTTTCCTAATCAGTTGCCGAGGCTTTAAAGAGCAATTGATAGATAAGTGCAGAGGTCTGAGAGAGCTTGATGAGCCCTTTCTGACTCCAGTTTCGCTCCTGTATTATTAACAGAGTTGAAGAGATTGTTGTGGGAAAAGACAGCTGAAGCTGTTAAAAGTCACTGATCTGTGCAGCAGCAGCTCAGTTTCTGCTTTTATTTTGCTGAATGTTCTTCCGCCATCTCAGCTCTCAGGAGGCACTTCACGAAAATGAGGAAAAACTGCAAAGTATGCTGCAAAAAACGCTCCCATGCAACACACGGCTCAAATTTGTGCAAGTCAGGGCAATTAATGATTATAATGAGTGATCCAACCATTTTCAATAATTCAGGATGGCAGCTAATAAAAAGAAGGGGCTGGTAGGAGAATGAGGATGAGGACAATCTGGAAACATGCATGATAAATAAGGCCAAGAAAATGAGCAAGCAGTCTGCCTAATGGTGTGGATGAAAACAGAGAAAGAGCAGGTTGTTATTTCTGGTCTCTGTATCATAGAAAATGTTATAGCTTCATAAAGAGACTCTGCCATCATGTCCAGATGAGACAGTGATTTCACAGCCAGCGAGCTTCCACAGCTCCTGCCGTCGTCATTTTCAGGTCTTATTCTTTCTTTCAGATGCCAGTCCAAAGTTTTATTTTTTGAGAATCCGTCACTCATTTAGGTTGATTATGAGCTTCCTCCTGCAAAGCAACAGACAGGAGAGCAGAGTAAAACTAGACACAAGTGCTGGAAATCGTGCCTGCTGTTATTATCATATTACAAAAATATCATTTGGAAAAGTCATGGTTTGAGTCGTGGTTGAAACGCTTTGCCCTTTTTTTTCTATCTGAAAGCTAAATTGATTGCAGAGCTGAGTGCACACGGCAGTACGTCTGAGTTTTACCCAGAGAGACAAGAAACAGGGCAGTGTTAAAGAAGGAGAGAGGTTCCTAATGGACACGCTGCTGAAGAGAAAATAGCAAGGGATGATGGACAGTTATTGGAGTCAGAGGACAGAAAAAAGAGAAGAGGAGCAGCACTCAGATATTTACTGTCGTCCAGAAGGAACATGCTATGAAGTTAAATCCTTTTAGTTTCACACTGAAAACATGCAACTATTTTCATCCGCGATTGCTCACATCCATTCATTCATACCAAATTATCATTGAGTACGTCCTGAACAGGTCGTCATGGTGGACACATAGAGATGCACAGGAAGGCCTCATGCTGATTGGTGTAAAAAGGGACATCGCCTTTTTCCAATTGAGCCTTGGTCACATCAAACAAGAAAGAGAAACACAGACAAAACACAATTACAACTTTATTCTGGCAGATAATCATTCATGCACCCCATTGCTCAGAGTTGGCTGAGAAAAAGAGGTTTTCAGGTCTTTTGAAGCAGGGATCTGTAATTAGGTTTGGGCCTGTAATTGGAAACTTTATACACATTATGATGCATTTATACCACTGATGGGAAAGCCAAGCAAGAAGCCTGAGGTGAGGCTGAAATTGTCAAAATTGGACATAACGAATGAAATTAAGCTTTTTAATTTACAATTCAGTCATTCTTGAGTTTCTCATTGAGTCCATTCATATGACAAGTGTGCTCATGTTCAGAATATGAAAAAGCTGACCTTGCAGGAAACCTCGAACATGACGGGTCATAACAATACATGTGCATGATGATGCTCTAACTGGAAACACCGAGTTAACGTACAGTATGTTCTCCTCGATCAGACCACGGATGCCTGTATGGATTAAGTGGATATTGTGACAGCCGCTCTTGAACGTCACATCAAAAGATGCTGTGATTAAAGAGATGAGACAATGGGCTCGCTATTGAAAGAAATTATGCAAATAAGTCATTACACTGCAATTCTCCTGACATGCTCCCTCTGCAGCTCCCTTTTTTTAATTACCCTTTGCCAGATAAAGGCAGGGGCTGACAAAGGACGGTAAACAGCAGCAAAACAGGAAAGGGACAAATTAAATGAGGTGAACAAAGAGGCAGACAAACAGGAGAAGTAAAGTGGAGAGTCCTCGAGCTGCTGCTCACTTATTACAAAACTCATTATGTGCAAAGTGTGTGTACATTAAGACAGTAATTACACAACATAATGTGTGATCATGAACATGTTTTACTTCAGACTGCATTTGCAAGCAGAGGGCTGAACTTGTGAACAGATTTTCAGTATAAAATACCAGGGCTTTTCTTTTAAGCCAAGTTTTATTTTTATTGCTACTTATGGAAAATCTGATGTCTTTTCTGCTGCTTGAAAACACTTTAGATGCCCCAGTTTATGGTAAATGCTGACAGCTCAAAGAAAGAAAGAAGAATAAGAAAAGTGAATGAAGTGCTGATTATGTAGAGAAGAGAAAAAAACATCGAATGACAGTGTTTTCATTCATTACAAATAGTGTTTTCGCCTGGATTTTAGAGAGTGTCCTCATCAGAAAGACACCAGCAGCAATTATTTGTTCACACTTCATGTTTTTGGGGGTTTTTATGCAGCCTTTTGAGGCTGCGAAAATGTGTCAGAGCCTTTTGGAGGCAGCTGAGTGTCGATGATTCATTGTACAAACTGTGTGACTTTGACAGCAGAGAACACTTTTGACGACAGTAAATGTTATTGACGTAATGTGTAAATGTGTCTAAATCTATTCAAACCTCAGTCACAGTGGTGGCAAATCAGAATCAGTTCACTGGTGGAAACAGGTTTGATGAGAGACACATGAAAAGTGGGATGAATCTTCAGAGAGGAAGGCAACTTTAACCCGAACGCTGTGGGGTTGATAACTCTCTCCACCTCAAATGGACCAATGAATCGTGGGGAGAGCTTCCTGGAATCCTTTTGCAGGGGGAGGTCCTTGAAGGAGAGCCAAATCTGTTGTCCTGGCCAATACTCCAGAGTTGGAGAGCGATGTTGAGGGCAGCACAGGAAGCCCTCTAGACCTCTCTAATGTGCCGGAGATGCTCGTCTACAGTGGGGACAGCTACCTCCTCTTCCTGGGCAGGAAATCGGGGGGTTGGAAACCTTATGTAGCCATAAAAGGTGACATACCTGTGGCCGAGCAGGTGAGGGAGTTGTGGGCATATTCAATCCACGGGAGGTGAGATCTCCAGGAAGCAGGGTGATGGGCGGTGACACAACGAAGCGATGCTTCCAAGTTCTGGTTGGCCTGCTCTGTCTGGCCGTTGGTCTGGGGGTGATAGCCTGAGGAGAGATTGGCTGCTGCACCCAACACCTTACAAAAAGCCTGCCACACCTGTGATGAAAACTGAGGGCCACAATCAGAAACAATATCAGCGGGGAGAGGGAAGAGTTGTATTCTTTCACGGTGATTTGCTGAGATGATGAGGGGGAGTGGGGCAGTGCGATGAGTCACGGTGGCTATCAGCCTACCATCCAGAGCATTTACAGTCTTCGGTGACTAAAGGCAAAGGTTGAGGCACAAGCACCACTGCCGCTCACTGGGGGCTAAGCAGGCTCTACCCAGTTTTACAGAGGGTGCTACTAGGGTCCTGAATGGGGAAGGAAGTGCACTAGGAGTGAGGGAGCTAGTTGGTGTCTGAGGCAAGGTGGGTGGAGCTAATCTGCGGGACCTGGCTGCTCTTTCTCTCAGTCTGTTGTCTACACTGCAAAAACAGACCTACTGGAAACAAGCAAAATATTCTTAAATTCAATCAAATTATCTTGTATCAAGCAAA